>CM042404.1:7218555-7406055 GCA_023634145.1 Thymallus thymallus
GGTAAAAAAAAAAAAAAAGACTATAGTAAGTGCCTATTAAGTGCCAAATAAAGTAACAGGGTTGACCGTAACAGGGTAGACGACTTCATCTTAAATCATCCATGAATTCCCTTGTTACAAGGGGAATGGAAGCTTGTTGTGTGCAACAGGAAGTGGCAATTGAATGCAAGCTTCGCAAAAATTGCTATAACATTTCTAGCTTGTCTATCTATAGGTAACAGGGTTGACGTGTAATGCTCGACCCGCTCATTTTCCCGCCACAAAACACCAGAAAATTGCCAAAACGAGTAGAACCAGCACACCTACTTTAACACAGTTTTTAAAGGAATAGTTTCACCAGATTAAAATGAGAGTTCAGTTCACTTAACAGGGTTGACCTTAAATTGAGGGACAGACTTCTTCCTAGAATCTTCCTAGAAGTCACAGAGGGAATCTATTTCATTTTCCATGTGGTTATATTGAAGGGCACTTCATTAAATATAACAGGCTTTTAAAATTCAATATTTGGTGCACAATTTATACTTCAAATATCAAAGGAACGCAAAAGGTGCTCTTTTCGTGGAATGACTCAGGTATGAAGTGCAACAAATGTTTAGGAGAGGTAATTAGTCTTGGATTAAACAGTTACGTCATCAAAGCAGCATGCTGACAGAACTGGATGGCCATTGGTCACAGATAGACGTTGATAGTCTTTGTAATTTAAAGCATTACTGTATAATTACCTAAACTAACATGTTGTGAAGAACACATAAGCCTGTTTCCATGCAAATTTAATAAAAAGTCAAGGAACGAAGACTTCAAAACAAAAAATTTAATGACACCTTATATCAGAATATGATTAAAAATGCAATCTAAAATAAGATGTCTTGCCCTCTACTTTCTGTCAAAAATTAAATGGTTATTATTTTTCACTGTGCTGATTACATTTTGAGGAGCTGCTGGGAAAATCAATTCTCATTTAAAGAGTGTCATTAATCTTTCCTCTCGGGCTGTCCGTCATCTAGAAACTACACATTAATGTCATCCATTTTACATACAAGAGGTCAGGGGATATTCAATGGCCTCTGACCATACAAGAGGTCAGGGGATATTCAATGGTCTCTGACCATACAAGAGGTCAGGGGATATTCAATGGTCTCTGACCATACAAGAGGTCAGGAGATATTCAATGGCCTCTGACCATACAAGAGGTCAGGAGATATTCAATGGTCTCTGACCATACAAGAGGTCAGGAGATATTCAATGGCCTCTGACCATACAAGAGGTCAGGAGATATTCAATGGTCTCTGACCATACAAGAGGTCAGGGGATATTCAATGGTCTCTGACCATACAAGAGGTCAGGGGATATTCAATGGTCTCTGACCATACAAGAGGTCAGGGGATATTCAATGGTCTCTGACCATACAAGAGGTCAGGGGATATTCAATGGTCTCTGACCATACAAGAGGTCAGGGGATATTCAATGGTCTCTGACCATACAAGAGGTCAGGAGATATTCAATGGCCTCTGACCATACAAGAGGTCAGGGGATATTCAATGGTCTCTGACCATTCGCCCAGACAGGTAAGGGGAAAGAAAGACAAGAAATAGAAACAATATCCGTAACATAATGCTGAGGGCAGTAATCTCTTTAACATAATGCTGGGGGCAGTAATCTCTTTAACATAATGCTGGGGTCAGTAATCTCTTTAACATAATGGTGGGGGCAGTAATCTCTTTAACATAATGCTGGGGTCAGTAATCTCTTTAACATAATGCTGGGGGCAGTAATCTCTTTAACATAAGACTGGGGGCAGTAATCTCTTTAACATAATGCTGGGGGCAGTAATCTCTTTAACATAAGACTGGGGGCAGTAATCTCTTTAACATAATGCTGGGGACAGTAATCTCTTTAACATAATGCTGGGGTCAGTAATCTCTTTAACATAATGCTGGGGGCAGTAATCTCTTTAACATAATGCTGGGGTCAGTAATCTCTTTAACATAATGCTGGGGGCAGTAATCTCTTTAACATAAGACTGGGGGCAGTAATCTCTTTAACATAATGCTGGGGGCAGTAATCTCTTTAACATAATGCTGGGGGCAGTAATCTCTTTAACATAAGACTGGGGGCAGTAATCTCTTTAACATAATGCTGGGGGCAGTAATCTCTTTAACATAAGACTGGGGGCAGTAATCTCTTTAACATAATGCTGGGGACAGTAATTTCTTTAACATAATGCTGGGGTCAGTAATCTCTTTAACATAATGCTGGGGGCAGTAATCTCTTTAACATAAGACTGGGGGCAGTAATCTCTTTAACATAATGCTGGGGGCAGTAATCTCTTTAACATAATGCTGGGGACAGTAATCTCTTTAACATAATGCTGGGGTCACTAATCTCTTTAACATAAGACTGGGGGCAGTAACCTCTTTAGAATGTCAAGACAATATAAGTCAACAGAGTTATCAATAGCTGTCTGTCTGTGGAATTGGAAGTGGACTTGAAGCAGCTGGGAAGCCGCTGTTTTTTCCTCCAGCATTGAGAGTGTCTGGCCATGTGCTGGTCTGAGAGAGAGTCTACAGTTCCTGTCCACAGCCTCTCTCTGTCTGTTTGTCTGTCTGTCTGGGAGAGATTAGGCCCTCTACAAGAGACTGCCATGCATTCATATGTTCCTCTCCTGTCCAACTCTATTGAAATGGAATCATATTGAAAACACAGTGAAAGACACCATTGCGCTTCTTGTGTTTTGCTCACAACTGCATTGGTTGAGTGACAGCCAAATAAAGCCCCAATGGGTGAAATAAACAGGAGCGAGCTTACAACAGCCTCATCCACAGCCTCATCCTTTATTGTCATAAACTGTGGCACACTGGGCTAAATCTCAGCTCAACTTTAGTAACTGACAACATGGTACTTCACTCTACAAATCAACGTTGACACTCCTACCAGCCAAGGCATGCATCATTGAAAAAGCATTAGATGTTACAAAAAGTGAAACATTCATCAACATGATGTCATCGGCTGGAGTCCAGTCAACCAGATAGATACGTTGGAGCCACTTGAATTGACAGCAGAGAGAAATGAGATGTGCCTTGCGGTAATGAGATGTGCCTTGCGGTAATGAGATGTGCCTTGCGGTAATGAGACGTGCCTTGCGGTAATGAGATGTGCCTTGCGGTAATGAGACGTGCCTTGCAGTAATGAGACGTGCCTTGCGGTAATGAGACGTGCCTTGCGGTAATGAGACGTGCCTTGCGGTAATGAGACGTGCCTTGCGGTAATGAGACTTGCTTTGCGGTAATGAGACGTGCCTTGCGGTGTGTAGATGTCAGCAGCAGAAACAAATCCTCTCAGTGAATGACAGCCATAAGTGGGTTCATGATTCAAAACAAACAATATACAGTGGGGAGAACAAGTATTTGATACACTGCCGATTTTGCAGGTTTTCCTACTTACAAAGCATGTAGAAGTCTGTAATTTTTATCATAGGTACTCTTCAACTGTGAGTGACGGAATCTAAAACAAAAATCCGGAAAATCACATTGTATGATTTTTAAGTAATTAATTTGCATTTTATTGCATGACATAAGTATTTGATACATTAGAAAAGCAGAACTTAATATTTGGTACAGAAACCTTTGTTTGCAATTACAGAGATCATACGTTTCCTGTAGTTCTTGACCAGGTTTGCACACACTGCAGCAGGGATTTTGGCCCACTCCTCCATACAGACCTTCTCCAGATCCTTCAGGTTTCGGGGCTGTCGCTGGGCAATACGGACTTTCAGCTCCCTCCAAAGATTTTCTATTGGGTTCAGGTCTGGAGACTGGCTAGGCCACTCCAGGACCTTGAGATGCTTCTTACGGAGCCACTCCTTAGTTGCCCTGGCTGTGTGTTTCGGGTCGTTGTCATGCTGGAAGACCCAGCCACGACCCATCTTCAATGCTCTTACTGAGGGAAGGAGGTTGTTGGCCAAGATCTCGTGATACATGGCCCCATCCATCCTCCCCTCAATACGGTGCAGTCGTTCTGTCCCCTTTGCAGAAAAGCATCCCCAAAGAATGATGTTTCCACCTCCATGCTTCACGGTTGGGATGGTGTTCTTGGGGTTGTACTCATCCTTCTTCTTCCTCCAAACACGGCGAGTGGAGTTTACACCAAAAAGCTCTATTTTTGTCTCATCAGACCACATGACCTTCTCCCATTCCTCCTCTGGATCATACAGATGGTCATTGGCAAACTTCAGACGGGCCTGGACATGCGCTGGCTTGAGCAGGGGGACCTTGCGTGCGCTGCAGGATTTTAATCCATGACGGCGTAGTGTGTTACTAATGGTTTTCTTTGAGACTGTGGTCCCAGCTCTCTTCAGGTCATTGACCAGGTCCTGCCGTGTAGTTCTGGGCTGATCCCTCACCTTCCTCATGATCATTGAAGCCCCACGAGGTGAGATCTTGCATGGTGCCCCAGACCGAGGGAGATTGACCGTCATCTTGAACTTCTTCCATTTTCTAATAATTGCGCCAACAGTTGTTGCCTTCTCACCAAGCTGCTTGCCTATTGTCCTGTAGCCCATCCCAGCCTTGTGCAGGTCTACAATGTTATCCCTGATGTCTTTACACAGCTCTATGGTCTTGGCCATTGTGGAGAGGTTGGAGTCAGTTTGATTGAGTGTGTGGACAGGTGTCTTTTATACAGGTAACGAGTTCAAAAAAGTGCAGTTAATACAGGTAATGAGTGGAGAACAGGAGGGCTTCTTAAAGAAAAACTAACAGGTCTGTGAGAGCCGGAATTCTTGCTGGTTGGTAGGTGATCAAATACTTATGTCATGCAATAACATTTTTGTGTTAGATTCCTTCTCTCACAGTTGAAGTGTACCTATGATAAAAATTACAGACCTCTACATGCTTTGTAAATAGGAAAACCTGCAAAATCGGCAGTGTATCAAATACTTGTTCTCCCCACTGTATATATATATATTTTTCAACCAAATCAAGATTATTATTGTCATATACGCCGTAACAAGCTAGTGTAGACTTTACCATGAAATGCTTGCTTACGAGCCCTTCCCAATGATGCAGAGTAGTATATACAGGGAGTATCATTACCAGATCAATGTGCAGAGGTACGAGGTATTTGAGGTAGATATTGTACATGAAGGCAGGGTACAGTGACTAGGTATCAGGATAGATCATATTAAGTGTAAAATAAAGAACAGAGTAGCAGCAGCAAATTATGAGTGTAAAGGTGTGTGTGTATGAGTGTGTGTGTATGTGTGTGTGTGTTCATATGTAGTGTATGTGAATGTATATGGGTTTGTGTGGGTTTTTCACTAATGGATAGGGAATGGCGAAAAGACATAAAGATGGAAATATTTTTTTTCTGTTCATACTAAAATAGAATCCTTTTCAACTACAGTTAACAATGTATATACTGTAGATACACATTCTTTCTTCAAATCCCTTCCCTCCCTCGACGCTGCATGGCGCCTGTGTGTGTTTGTGTGTTTGTGTATGTGTGTAAGACTGCTTGTACCTGATCAACAGTGAAGGATTATCCATTACCTGGAGTCTCTCATCGTTGTGAATGAGGTGATTATCTTAGAAAAATGTGCTAAATAAAGACAACTAAAGAAGGCATGATAGATATTCAACATTGCGTGTGGAAATAGAAAGTTTAGACTGAAAGGCTATTCTGTTGATTGTAGGCTTCTCAACTCCTATTTATAGATTTCTTCTTTTTCTTCTTCTTCTTCTTCTTCTTCTTCTTCTTCTTCTTCTTCTTCTTCTTCTTCTTCTTCTTCTTCTTTACATAGAATTGCAGGTGGATCCTCCTCTAGTGCGCACTGCGAAAACATGCTTCAGTATTCTGCTCAGCTCTCCCTCCCTACCTTCCTCATCTTAACAGCTTTTTCTCCTGCACACAGGGAACAGAATCCGAATGTATAGGGATGGGGAGTGGGGGATGATGGAGAATAAGTGATGAGACCCAAATAAATGGATATACTGAAAAACAGAACAGAACAGATGTAGGATCTTAATTTGATCACCCTGTCGTATGAAGACTTTCCTGCAATGCAGGAAATGTAAAACTTGTAGTGTATTTGAGGTTTAAAAAGTCTTGTGAAGATTGTAATTTCCTACTGTAGCAAACTGGCTTAAGTTAAGATCCTACATCTGTAGCCTGGAGATATTTCTGAAGCTGTGATTTAAAAAACAAAAAACAAACTCTGATTGTCACCATCACTGTATCTCTTTGTTTTTGAGTGCTTCAATGTTTTCTTATGGAAATTACTATGCCAGTCTCAGCAAAAGCGCTCCAACAGAATGAGGGTTGTTAACCTATGAAGCAGACGCCATGCTAGGAGGGATAGCATTGAGTCTGTTGCAGTCATACAGGTCTAAACATGTTCATAACTCATGTTTGTTTATTCTTGTAAAATAGAATACTTACCAACTAGGTGACCAGTTGAGAGGCAATATGTAGATGGTCACCTAAATCAGTGGCGGCTGCTAAGGGGAGGACGGCTCATAATAATAACTGGAACGGAGCAAATGGAATGGCATTAAACACATGGAAACCATGGAAACCATGTGTTTGAAGTATTTGATACCATTCCACTTATTCCGCTCCAGCCATTCCCATGACCCCATCCTCCCCAATTAAGGTGCCACCAACCTCCTGTGACCTATGGACAGTAGCCCGCATAGAAGTAAAGGACCTACATAAACAGGCAGGCTGAGTAGAGAGGGAGCCAAGAAGACGAGTGAGGACCACTGAGAGACTCTGAATGATTATTATGTTCATAGGAGCTGTCCGCGTGCACGGTGCTGAAACACCATGTCACCAAGCCCAACTATCAGAGGGGAGCTGAGGTCAGCACAGCACATCTCTCTCCTAGGATGGGGCTTGGTTGAATTCGGCAAAGGAGCAGAAAAACCCCTGTCTAGTAAACAAAGTGGTCCAGTCTGGGTCACAAGAAAAGATAGGAATTGTAGTCTTCTCTATCCTTAGTCTGCATTGAGAACATGTGAACAGACAGAATAAATGGAATGGAGAGAGAGCATAAAAAGAAACGTATGAAATAGTAATAAGGAGCATGAAATATGCAGAGCTAATGCGCCAGAGAGGACACGTGTGTAACGAAGGCAGTAACTCCATCAGCATTAGTCATAACGCTTCGGCACATCGTTCTCTCTCTTTCTCTCGCTCTCTATCGCTCTCTCGCTCTCTTGCTCTCGCACTCTCGCTCTCTCGCTCTCTCGCTCTCTCATAAATATGCATGTCTTAAACAAATCAGTGTTAGGAAAGTTTATCATACAAACAAAAGGTTCCCATCTCTCCCTGCCTTTACCATGGCCTTTTCCTTTCTGTCTCTAACTACGTTTGTTCATCCTTGTAAAAGTTCCATTCTTTCATGAACATACAGAACTGTAGAGTGATGGTGGTTCTGGAGAGACCAGGGACCACTGGGGGTTGTGAATTGCAGTGCATTACAGTATGTACAGGCAGGCAGGCAGGCATATTAATACGTGTCACATATCAGTTTGCAAACAATGTAAAAAATAAATAAATAATACAAATTGAGTTAATAAAGCCGCATACAAACATGGTCTCTTTTTTGTTTTCTTGAGTAATTTAGATCCAAAATTCAGGTTTCAGCCTAGCTCAGTGCTTTCTGTGCTGGTGGGGCGGGCCAGCAGAAAATAGGAGCATTGTGCCGTGATTGGCTCAGTGTTCTGTCACTCATGGGGATCTCGCACAATCGCCTATTTTAAGTCCTTATTAAAGGTGGACATCCAACATTTCAGCCCTTTGGCTCCAGCCATAGAGTTATATTACAAGTGCACTTCCAAAAAGGCTCAAGGTCATTGGCCACAGAAATTACATTAAATCACGTTTTTTGTACAGTAGCTTTGATTGGACTGATCATGTCAACATCTTACTTTCAGAATCTTAGCTAGCAGTCATCATCATGGATCAAGTCTACTGGCTAATCCTTGTCATATGAAGATAAACAATGAAGAGAAAATATAGATAAAACGTGCTCGTCGGCCATTAACATTACATAACAATTTGGAGATCGCAAATTCAACAATGAGTGGTTTGTAAGGAATTGGTGACAGTGACTAACTGCAAGCACTGCAACTAAGAAGTCGGGAATAAACAGCTCAAACTGGAAAATATAATTAAACTCGGAATTCTCTTTGATGACAACATTTGCCCACGAAGGACCGCCGCGCCACTTTCCTGTTCCAGCACATCACAGGAATGTGAGTCAAAAAATGTCTTATGCTGCTGTAACCGGTGTGAAATGGCTAGCTAGTTAGAGGTGCGCGCTAGTAGCGTTTCAATCTGTGATGTCACTCGCTCTGAGACCTTGAAGTAGTTGTTTCCCTTGCTATGCAATAGCCACAGCTTTTGTGGAGCGATGGTTAACGATGCTTTGAGGGTGACTGTTGTCAATGTGTGCAGAGGGTCCCTGGCTTGAGCCCAGGTAAGAGCTAGGAGAGGGACTGAAGCAAAACTGTTACACTGCTTCATAATTTATGTAGGATGCCAGAGAGATATGTATACTGTAGCTAAGAAAGTAATACTAAGTGTATGTTGTGTAGTAAGCTGTTCGTAGCCCTATCCCTAATAATTTGGTCTATTTTCACCTCTTAATTTCACCTACTGTTCTGACTTGGTGGTGCACATGCACATGTAGCCTACAACCTGTTTTAGAGAAATGTAATCATCGAATATTGTAAGAGCTTTCATTGTCTGCTTATATGCCCCCTTTATTTATCCTACTGTTCTGACTTGGTGTACAGGGAGAACACTGTAAGAACGGCCAATGTTCTGAATTCTGTCGCTGTACATTTCAACAGTGCTGAACAAATAGTTATATTGACTATGTCCGTCCTAGCTCGCTCGTTAATGTCTTAATCGAAATTACGGATTGCCTTTATCCGCTTGTCTTCCGCTTATGTCATAGTTTGTACATCTCAATTGTCAGTAGAAACCACATTTGTTTAAGCAAGTCAGCCATATCAGCTATGTTTTTTAAAAGGCAGTATATGAGGCTGAATGAACTGTTTCGCTGCCAGACGAGGCTCCGCTGATAGCCAGGTGTAGCAGTGGTAAGGTGTTGGGACTGCTGTTATGTAGGCCCTAACAGTTTGTGGGCACCGTTTGTCACCTGGCATGCATCCCACATTGTTTTTGTTTGCCCCACCAAGATTTACATGCTAAAATCGCCACTGCATACTGAGATGCATTGAGGACAATCCATCATCATCTACAGTCAATCTTATATCCGGTCCCCATAGAAATACCCCTAGAAATACCCCTTTGTCAATAGTTCATCTGATCACTCAACCTGCTAGCTAAGAGTAACTAACATATCTTATAGCCTGTATATTATTATTAACATTTGCAGTAGCTGGACATTGCTAGGAAGAATGTTTTGGAGGGCGTGCTAATTTATGGAGCCCAGAGAAGTTGAGCATATGCTCCCATACTGTTGCTAATCAAGTCTTTTGACACAGGGGACAACAGAGAGTCACTAATCATGCAAATGTTGACAAGTCCTAATAACTACAGTAACATTACAAATAGGAGGGACTGGACCAAGTCCTAATAACTACAGTAACATTACAAATAGGAGGCACTGGACCAAGTCATAATAACTACAGTAACATTACAAATAGGAGGGATTGGACCAAGTCCTAATAACTACAGTAACATTACAAATAGGAGGCACTGGACCAAGTCATAATAACTACAGTAACATTACAAATAGGAGGCACTGGACCAAGTCATAATAACTACAGTAACATTACAATTAGGAGGCACTGAACCAAGTCATAATTACTACAGTAACATTACAAATAGGAGGCACTGGACCAAGTCCTAATAACTACAGTAACATTACAAATAGGAGGGACTGGACCAAGTCCTAATAACTACAGTAACATTACAAATAGGAGGGACTGGACCAAGTCCTAATAACTACAGTAACATTACAAATAGGAGGCACTGGACCAAGTCCTAATAACTACAGTAACATTACAAATAGGAGGCACTGGACCAAGTCATAATAACTACAGTAACATTACACATAGGAGGCACTGGACCAAGTCCTAATAACTACAGTAACATTACAAATAGGAGGCACTGGACCAAGTCCTAATAACTACAGTAACATTACAAATAGGAGGCACTGGACCAAGTCATAATAACTACAGTAACATTACACATAGGAGGCACTGGACCAAGTCCTAATAACTACAGTAACATTACAAATAGGAGGCACTGGACCAAGTCATAATAACTACAGTAACATTACAAATAGGAGGCACTGGACCAAGTCATAATAACTACAGTAACATTACACATAGGAGGCACTGGACCAAGTCATAATAACTACAGTAACATTACACATAGGAGGCACTGGACCAAGTCCTAATAACTACAGTAACATTACAAATAGGAGGCACTGGACCAAGTCATAATAACTACAGTAACATTACAAATAGGAGGCACTGGACCAAGTCATAATAACTACAGTAACATTACACATAGGAGGCACTGGACCAAGTCATAATAACTACAGTAACATTACAAATAGGAGGCACTGGACCAAGTCATAATAACTACAGTAACATTACACATAGAAGGCACTGGACCAAGTCATAATAACTACAGTAACATTACAAATAGGAGGCACTGGACCAAGTCATAATAACTACAGTAACATTACAAATAGGAGGGACTGGACCAAGTCATAATAACTACAGTAACATTACAAATAGGAGGGACTGGACCAAGTCATAATAACTACAGTAACATTACAAATAGGAGGCACTGGACCAAGTCATAATAACTACAGTAACATTACAAATAGGAGGGACTGGACCAAGTCATAATAACTACAGTAACATTACACATAGGAGGGACTGGACCAAGTCATAATAACTACAGTAACATTACAAATAGGAGGGACTGGACCAAGTCATAATAACTACAGTAACATTACAAATAGGAGGGACTGGACCAAGTCATAATAACTACAGTAACATTACAAATAGGAGGGACTGGACCAAGTCATAATAACTACAGTAACATTACAAATAGGAGGGACTGGACCAAGTCATAATAACTACAGTAACATTACACATAGGAGGGACTGGACCAAGTCATAATAACTACAGTAACATTACAAATAGGAGGGACTGGACCAAGTCATAATAACTACAGTAACATTACAAATAGGAGGGACTGGACCAAGTCATAATAACTACAGTAACATTACACATAGGAGGGACTGGACCAAGTCATAATAACTACAGTAACATTACAAATAGGAGGGACTGGACCAAGTCATAATAACTACAGTAACATTACAAATAGGAGGGACTGGACCAAGTCCTAATAACTACAGTAACATTACAAATAGGAGGGACTGGACCAAGTCATAATAACTACAGTAACATTACAAATAGGAGGGACTGGACCAAGTCCTAATAACTACAGTAACATTACAAATAGGAGGGACTGGACCAAGTCATAATAACTACAGTAACATTACAAATAGGAGGGACTGGACCAAGTCATAATAACTACAGTAACATTACAAATAGGAGGCACTGGACCAAGTCCTAATAACTACAGTAACATTACAAATAGGAGGCACTGGACCAAGTCATAATAACTACAGTAACATTACAAATAGGAGGGACTGGACCAAGTCATAATAACTACAGTAACATTACAAATAGGAGGGACTGGACCAACACCATTTAAAAACAAACATGACCAATACAAACTCAGTTGTATTACTTTCTATTTCCTCTCCATTTGGTTCATTATTGATCAGAAATGGACCAACCACCATTTTATAAAAAACAATAAAAAACATACAGTATATCTGGCTGATGTAACAAACAGACCATGTGTCCAGTAGGCAACAGCAGCAGAGACAGATGACCCTGTGTAAAGGCTTTCCTTAAGCATTCAAGATGTATCAGGGCTGTCAGTCCACAAATTAAAACTCCCAGCAGCCTCCCAGCCTACTGTAGCATGCCTCACCCAGCCTGCATGGGCCTATTAGGCAGAGAAATATCTCTTAATGCCTTCTGTGAGACATGAGACTGCCAATCAGTGCACTGGATATGTGGCACAAGTTTTACAATAAATGGCTCGCATACTAAGCTGGAATTATACATTTCCACTCTATGCTAAAGTGCAAAACATTATTAATCAAATAAGATGAAAGAACTGTTATGCTAAAGCAAGTCAACATAAAAGCAATGACACTTTCATTGAAAAAGGAGGTACCTCATAATGAGTCTCAACCTTATTTGTGAGGAGTTTTTGCATTACCGTTTGGTTGGAGCGGGTCTGACATGTGTAAAGCACACTACAGAAGTCAAGTCAATGTAGTTTATGGAGCTGTGTCTACTCCACATATAGACATACGCTCCTATGGTTTCCCTGCTTGTTAACTGTCAGTATCGATCCTGTGCCTCAGTGCTCTTTGACAGAGTCAGTAGACAGTCAGTCAATGCTCTTGGTAGAGACAGTAGAGGGCCCGGGCGAGTCCAATTAAAAGTGTTGAAGCTGCGTCTCCAGTCCTGACAAGACACCTGTAGAGTCGCAGCCCACTGCAATACCCCAGCCTCTCCCCAGGTGGACAAAAGGTCTGGAATCAAACACAGGACATGTTCTTTATCTCTTGAACAACAGAACAAACCAACCTGAGTCTGACACAAACAAGAGAGACATTAAAAAATATGGACAGAGGAGGAGGTCATGTGTAGCATTAAATATATGAGATGCTCTGTGTCTCTGTGGATCTGCTTAATTATCTTCTGCATATATTTCTTCTGCGTTTCATCTGAAGCTAGACAGTGTTATAGTAAATATTTTTCTCTATACCTGCATATACAGGGAACCCTGTTGCTATTTACACAAAAAGCCTATTCTTCCTGTTCTTCATTGACAAATGCCCTTTTATCTTTGCATAGTGAGTCACGCAGGTATGTGAAACATGGCTGTTATATTGAGCAGCACCTGTCTTTGTTCCTGTGTCTTGTGGCCTGGCCAGGAGGACTGCCTCTTACCATGAGAGATGGGCCTATCTGCTGCAGAGACAGAGAGCGAGAGAGAGAGAGAGAGAGAGAGAGAGAGAGAGAGAGAGAGAGAGAGAGAGAGAGAGAGGCATACAACCGCTCTCCTCTGGTGGTCGCACTACCCGGCCACAGTACATAGCAGATAGTATGAACAAAGAACAGCCGGGTGGAAGCCCTCTCTCATAGATCTGGCTACAAGGCTTCTGATTTGCTGTGCTAGCCCTGTTATCCTGATGTCTCCCTGTGTGGCTCTGGACATGCAGTCAGGGTAGGCAGTGCTTGCCATGCAATAAACCCCCCCAAAAAAGTTATGAAAAGCCTAATAAAACTATTTTTAAAAAAAGGACATTCTAGCTAGCAAAAACAACCTGACAAATGGACATTATACTGTACCTCAAATAATTTTCTACGCTGTTTGGAGGGTTCAAACGTCAACTATAATGACAGTTAAGGCCAGACAGAGGCAGCAAATAAAATGTAATGTTATTCATCACATGCTTCGTAAGCAACAGGTGTGGACTAACAGTGAAATACTGACTTACATACAGGAGCTCTTTAAGAAGTGACTTTATTCATGACAGGCAACTCATTTGCTGCTAGCTGTCAGGCAGGCGAACAGAGAGCACTGGACTGTCCACTTGTCTGAAACGTCATTAACAATTCACTTTTTACCCAGACTTTTACACATCTTGGACATTTACCTTTGCTTTGTGAACGTAATGGGAATGGGGCTTCAATGAGGGCCCGAGCCCTGGCTTCTACAAGATGGATGCGACTAACTACAACAATTCTAGGTGCGTGGCTGTATGGGGGCGCACTCACATGGGAGGATTCTGCTCTCCAACCGTCTGGATGTCCTAATGGATGGAGCTACCTACCTGTGTGCTACGTGGGAGAACTGTGCTGTCAGCTACTGTATGTATGTGTGTAACCTTTTGTGTCAGTGTGAAAATGGAACCGAAGGAGGCCTTGTGGATGCGTCTCCCACATGACTGTGGGCCTGCTGTGTGCATGCAGAATGAAGTAATGGACATGGGGTTCTGCTGTGACTTCTACAATGCTGTCACCAAGAGGTTCACCCTGAAGGACAGACCAATGGATTTACAAGGTATGCCTAAATGCATACTGTTGAATGAACATGAGAATAGACAACATCCCTTTGATGCATTTGATTTATCAAGCTAGAATTTAAAAAATTTAAATTAAATAAATGTAGGTTGATATGGAACAAGTGTATGTAATAATATTTAAATGTGTGTGTGTGTGTGTTTGTGTGCAGTGCATTGGAAGAATTGTAAATCCATTGTGAAAGGCTACAGACTTTGTGTTGTAAACTATTCAGATGAAAGGCATTTTAGTGCTACCTATTGGTTGTAGCTGTGGATGCTAAATCGGCCTATGGCTGAGCTGAGCTGAGCACTGTGTCATTTTGTCAGATGATATGAACTATTCTGCCATTGGAGGCTATCGTTTGTGTATTTTGGCTACATTGGTATTTAGATTTGGTGAAAATTGTTTGTCAATTTCGGTTAATTGCCACTATCACTCTGGTTGTTAGAGCTATCTGTTGTACGGGGAACTTGGGCTTTATCAAGGTTTATTTGTGAGTGAATCTGGCTTAGATAATAACCAGTGCTTACCCAGCCACCGACCTCACTGCACGTCTCTGGGGTGGAGGGAAAAGTAGTTGTGGCTTAGCCTTTCTCCTTGTACTCTCTTTCATCTTCTCCCTTCTCTCTTTAGCCTCTCTAAAGCGTGGAATGTGAGCTCTGGCATGACTCACCCAGCAGCTTTAATAAACTTAGCCCACAAAGGATTTTACAACAAGCATTAGCCAATTTTTAAGGCACTGAAAACTCCCTAACAATTAACTTTAGGCTCCCAAACATTCAATCACTTAAGCAAAAATAGCATGCTTACAGTAACTACCAAAAAAAAGCAATGTCAAGTGGCATAAAGGAATTTGACTCTCAGTTCATATGATGTCATTTCATCTCCTTAGCGTATAGGCTCCCCCAGATAGAGCTTTGTGGAGACTATCTCAGTCAGAATATTCAATTTGTAACAGACTGAAAGTAGTTAGTCAAAGACATTTGAGCGGGGTCTCGCAATTACACTAGAGATCGAAAAATGTATTTGAATGACACGTAAGAGGCGGTAATTCTACAAAGGTGCCGAATTGTATATTTCCCTTTATGCCGGGTATCGAAGACATGAAAGAGTGTGTCAAACAAATGTGAAGGGTGATCTGAGCTGAACATTTTCTTTGGCACTGTATGGTGCTATTGAAGAGACAGCAACGCAGAGACACTGCGAGAGATGGATATACAAACAGCATTATTTTTTAGAAGGCAATTGAGCTGGCATGCAAATTAATCTCTTTAACAGACTGGAACAGTGTCGCTGATCGCTGGCAAATCCTTTCAAGTCCTTCTCTGTTGTTTAGATCATCCATTCATATGCATTCGTACACCAAGTCAATTTTCTGGCAAATAATGCCCTCATTATTTTCTTTATTTATTTCCTTGTTTACTTATTTATGTATGGACAAGGGACCTGTTGAGTCTAATACCTGTTCTCCAATTCCCTATTTGATTTTAGCAGCAGTGAGATTTAATTGACTATAAAAGCATAGCAATATGACCACAATCCAGATTACACCATGAAATTAACACAACCAATGTTCAGCTGATGTAGGCTTTTTTGCCAGATGTATAATTACAAAATGTGATCGTCACAGATCTCACACATTCTAATGTTGGAACAAGGTCATCAACATGGCAAAGAGGGCCTATAAGCGAACAACACAGTGTAAGAGCTTGTGATTAACCCTGGCTAACTATCCTATCTCCAGACTTTGGGGAAGTGGGTTCTGCAGTCTCTCACACAGACATCTTCAGCAACTGTGTTGTATGGATTCATTATATCCACAAATGGTTTGGTTCTGCTCATCAACGTGTTGCTGTGACTCATTCTCCAAGATACAGAAAGGACTTAAAATGTTGGTTAAACATTTTGGGACAGCTAGTCAAAACACAAAACCCATTTTACAAGAATACACTGTTTGCAGTTTATTAAAAAAGGATTTAATATCATCTGATCTTGTATTGCTATTTTTTTTCAATTGCACACAGTAGTTTCACAGCATGTGAATCCTCACCCACGGTTCTGTATCTTGATGAGAATTTGAACAACACTTAAAGGGACACTTAGGGATTTTGTCAATGAGGCCTGTCATACCAAATAGTGTCCCCCTGCCATAAAAGTGTCCCCCCCTTCACATCACAATAGGATTCGAAGAGTTCTAGCTTCTGTTGCTAGAACTTGCAAAATAGCTAGCGAGCCAGACAGATTTATTTAGCTAACGTGGCATCCCTCAAGGAGATTTTCTTTTATCTTTCCAGCCAGGCGAAGTACTATGAAGGCACCACTGATCTCGACAAGAAGCGCAACATTCAGAACTTCACAATTCAGGGTAACGTTAAGCAGTTAACTTCTATTAGATAACTGGACAGATTTAGCTATGTACAACAGTTTTTCAACAACCATTTTCCATCTAGCTAGTTGGTAATCGACACGTTGCTAGCTATACATATAGTTCAGTGGAGGCTGCTGAGGGGAGGATGGCTCATAATAATGTCTGGAATTGAGTTAAAATGAAACACATGAAAGTGAGAGAGGGAGAGACAGGTGGGAAGAGAGTGGAAGACAGACAGAGAGAGAGAGACAGAGAGAGAAAGACAGCAAATAAATGTACTGAAGACTTGAGTATCAACAACTCTTCTCTTCTAACTTGTTAGGCAATCATATGTACCTACGGGTAAAGGATGGCTAGCCATACTGGAAGGTGAGTTTTACTAAGGAGGAGAAGGAGGCCGTGCTGACCGAGATGCACACAGGCCATTTTGGAGTGAAGCGTATGATCAACCTACGCTTCTTCTGACGGCGAATTGTCAGAGGTTGACAGCTGGGCAAGTGAAATAACCTTTTGTTTATCAATCACATTCTATTAGATCTGAAATTATTATGATTTCAATGAATGTCATATCAGAGAGCACACAGGGTGTCAATTGGTCACTTTTTGCTTAAAGGTCAGTACCCTGTCTAGCCTGGTTTGAGAGAGTGAAGACCGTGGCGCAGGAGTTGAAGCCCATCAAAGTTGTTTCACCATGGCAAATGATCGGTGTGTGTCCCAATTCAAATGTTGCCCTGATAAGTTATTTTGTAATGGTTGCTTTATTTGACCACAGCAGAGTTCAATATTATAGAATGTGTGTGTGTGGAACAAGGTATGGATGTTATAAGTTATATTCTGTCACCAATGGTTTGTTTTATTTATTTTTTACAATTTGTTTCTGTTTTTCCATGGTACATAATCAGACATATTTTAATATTTTACATTGTCAATAAATATCGCTTTCCTACCCCTCCTCCAGGTTTGGTGAATGAACCAACCAGACCTTCAAGACTTCCATGGGCAAGTCCCTTGATTGGTACCAGGAAGGATGGGAGAACAACCTGAAGGTAATTCTCTTTGCACACAACAGCAGCATCCAGGCCTCCACCGAGTACGGACGGGAGCCGCAGCTGTTGACTGAGGTAAACAATGCAATTGTATATACAATTATTGCATATACTGTAGTCTTTCAAATTTGTGATTGACTCAGTGTTGTTGTTTGTCTATTGCTATTTTTGTATAACAGACTTTCAGATCACTGAAACCCCACCTGATGTGGTGGAAGTTGTCGAACCAGATCAGAACGCCTTCGAGAACCACCTTCAGGCACGGACTGAGAAGGATGTGGAGGTTGTTGACCGGGTAAAAATGATTGTCCGCTGTTAATTTATTTTAAGGCCCTCTAAGAGATATGTAAGAGATGTATTTGTAATATGAAATATAATTGCATTTATTCCTGTTATCAAGTTGAGACTGAACATGGTCAAGGTGCAGGAGAAACAGTAGGAGAGCTACCGGAGCAGAATCAAGAAGGGGACCAAGTGAGGGTGAATGACTTGGTTTGGAAGAAGGACGAAAGGAAGACGAGACCTGGGAAACCTCGCTGCTCTTTCGCTCCTAGCTGGGGTCACCATCTGTTAAAGTGAATATAAAAAATCTCAGATAATAACTATTTGCATTTGGACACTAAAATAGATAACTAGTTTTAGTTTCCCTAACACTGATATTTTTCTTGTTACCTCGGGGTTACCTCGGTGGAAGCCAACAATCTTCTCCAGTTGAAGCAGTTGGACGGTCGACCACTGAAAGCGCTTACGCCCTACACTTCAGTGTAGCCCAATAGACAAAGTATGTTAAGATTTGGTTTGCATTTGAGAAAGCAAGAAATGGTAGATATGTTGAGCATATAAAATGAGAGGTACATTTAGGATCATCGACTGTCTGAGCCCCCCAGGAGGTATCCCATCCACCAGAATCAGTGAGTTCGGATCAGTCTGATTCTCTGTGCTCTGAGACGGAGGGGGACCAGCTTGAGGTAGGCTATACCTTCCATTTCAGTGTAGATAAGGGAAGGGCAGGTTAAAATAAAAACATGACAGCCATACAAGCCAGTGTATGATTTGCATATGAATGGAGTGGAAATTAGCTGGCTTTGTGATCTGTAAGATAAGTAACAATGTGTCAAGAAGATTACACGTTTTCTTTGACATTTCCGAAACGTAGCAGCATTTAAGACATGGATTTCATGTTGTAATGTTAACAAGGCACCCAAAAGTAGTTTGATGTAATGTTTTCATTTTATTAGCAAAACAAAACTTGTTTAAACAACAAAATTGTCGCAGAAATCAGCCTTGTTTGCATAGTGATGATGAAAAGAACGTAATTTAGGCTGTAATGATCTGCAAAATTCAAATCATTAAGTCATCACACCGTTGTTATAGCAACGGACGCTAATAGTTAATCGAATCCCATTGTGACGCAGAGGGGGACACTTTTTGGCCGGGGGACATTATTTGGCATGACAGGCCCTTTATCTACTTCCCCAGAGTCAGATAAACTTGTCATGCTAGCAGATACCCATAGACTTCCAGTCATTGCGCTAACGCTAGTTAGCATTGGTCCGCGAAACGACCTCTAACTTCCCTCATACTGGACACAGAGACATTAAAATGGTATCCAAACGTTTATCTGACTCTAGTGAACTAGATAAAGCGCATCATTGCCAAAATCCCGAAGTATCCCTTTAATGGACCATACTTATGATGTCATTATATTGTCACACAAACAAAGGACTCAGAGGAGAGCCAAAGACTAAAGACTGGGGCCTGACTGGGGCACACACCACTCTGCATCAGTCCATCATTGCTCCATGTCTGTTGTAATGGAGGCCTTCTGAGAGGCAGAGGCCTTTCCTACCAAGCCAGTGTTTGATTGGAGTGCCTCTTTACTTTTTCCATGTTTTGTTGTGATACAGCCTGAATTTAAATGGATTAAATGTAGATACTTTTTTTTCACTGACCTACACACAATACCCCATAATGTCAAAGTGGAATTATGTTTTTAGACATTTTTATAAATTAATTAAAAATGAAAAGCTGAAATGTCTTGAGTCAATAAGTATTCAACCCCTTTGTTATGGCAAGCCTAAATTAATTCAGGAGTAAAAATGTACTTAACGAGTCTCATAATATGTTCCATGGACTCACTCTGTGTGCAATAATAGTGTTTAACATGATTTTTGAATGACTACCTCATCTCTGTACCCCACACATACAATTATCTGTAAGGTCCCTCAGTCAAGCAGTGAATTTTAAACACAGATTCAATTTCAAAGACCCTGGAGGTTTTCCAATGCCTCACAAAGAAGGGCAGCTTTTGGTAGATGGGAAAACAATAAAGAAGCAGGCATTGAACATTCCAATGAGGCATGATGAAGTTATTTATTAAACTTTGGATGGTGTATCAATAAACACATTCACTCCAAAGATACAGGCGTCCTACCTAACTCAGTTTCCGGAGAGGAAGGAAACCACTTAGGGATTTCACCATGAGGCCAATGGTGACTTTAAAACAATTACAGAGTTTAATGGCTTTGATATGAGAAAACTGAGGATGGATCAACAACATTGTAGTTACTCCACAAAACTTAAACATAATTTAAATATTCTAAAACATACATCTTGTTTGCAACAAGGCACTAAAGTAATACTGCAAATAATGTGTCAAAGAAATTAAATGTTTGTCCTGAATACTAAGTGTTACTGTATGTTTTGGGCAAATGAAATACAAAACATTACTGAGTACCTCTCTCCATATTTTGAAGCATAGTGGAGGCTGCATCATGTTATGGGTATACTTGTAATCGTTAAGAACTGGGAGTTTTTCAGGATAAAAAAGAAACAGAATGGAAAACCTGGTTCAGTCTGCTTCCACCAAACACTGGGAGATTAATTCACCTTTCAGCAGGACAATAACCTAAAACACAAAGCCAAATCTACACTGGAGTTGCTTATCAAGAAGACAGTAAATGTTCCTGAATGGCTGAGTTGTCTCGCAATGATCAACAACCAATTTGACAGAGCTTGAAATATTTTTTAAGGAATAATGGGCAAATGTTGCGCAATCCAGGTGTGGAAGCTCTTAGAGACTCACAGCTGTAATCTCTGCCAAAGGTGCTTCTACAAAGTATTGACTCAATGGTGTGAATACTTACGTAACTGAGATATTTCTGTATTTAATTTTCAATAAATTAGCAAAAATTTCTAAAAACATGTTTTTACCTTGTCGTTTTGGGGTATTGTGAGTAGCTGAGTGAGAAAAAAATAATCAATTTTATCCATTTTTAATTAAGGCGCTAACACAACAAAATGTGGAATAAGTCAAGGGGTATGACTACTTTCTGAAGGCACTGTATGTTACGAGCAATGAGAAATAAAGGTATTTAATCAACAAAAGTTATATTTATTCTATAATAATTTCATGCAAAAGTAGTGGAGTAGCAGAGGCGGACACTGTGTGCGTGTAAATGAATCACACTTGAAACATCGACAACATAGTGTAATTACTGGTTGTGCTGGCAGTGTGCTCGTTAATCTGTGAAATAAATGAATAAAGTTCTGGAGCATGTCTTTAATAGAAACCGTAATAGTTTGATTAAAATAGCACAGGTTATTCAGTTATTGCAACAATTTGCTAGATCAGACTGTTTACTAAGAGAGTGATACTATTAATATCAACGGTGTTTTACATGGTTTCTAAGTCAAAGATCTTCACAAATAATAATTTCCCCCCCACCACCGTGGTAGCTGCAGCAGTCATTAATATTCACACAGGATATCAATCAATGCCCTGACATCTTTCATGAAGTTAACTAGAGCAGGAAGAAGGGAAGCCCTTGATCAAAAGAACCGTAAGGTCTACAGGTTTTCCACTTTCAATCTCTCCACTCCCAAGGAAAGGATAGCCCAACTAAAATAATCACTTACATCTATGTGAATTTGCTTACTTTTTATACTTTCATGGTTCTTTTTAAATGTATTATTTGAATTACCTCTTGGCCCCCAGAACTACTGCAGCTACCACGAGGAGACTAGGAGCCTTTGATGTTTGATTCTGTGTGAGTGTGAGTGTGTGTGTGTGTGATGAAGACTACACTACGAGGAGACTAGAAACCATACTAACATTTTCCTTCACTAGAAGAAGTAAGATTTATCTCTTATCTCCATCAGCAGAGAAAATGAACACAGCAGCATTCACATCCACCCATATTAACACAATGACAGCTACTGAAATGAATGTATTTAAGGCACTTAAATATCAGATTATGCCTTAGTTTCCGTTAATAACGGACCTACTATGAAGATTCCCTACAGGATTATTGACCTTTTTTAGACCCCAACAGTCCTGCCGTTGTATCCTTCCCATCTGCTGTCCTGTGAAGACCTATAATCCACATCACCCTCAGTTCTGTCCTGTGAAGACCTATAATCCACATCACCCACAGTTCTGTCCTGTAAAGACCTATAATCCACATCACCCTCAGTTCTGTCCTGTAAAGACCTATAATCCACATCACCCTCAATTCTGTCCTGTAAAGACCTATAATCCACATCACCCTCAGTTCTGTCCTGTAAAGACCTATAATCCACATCACCCTCAGTTCTGTCCTGTAAAGACCTATAATCCACATCACCCTCAGTTCTGTCCTGTAAAGACCTATAATCCACATCACCCTCAGTTCTGTCCTGTAAAGATCTGTAATCCACATCACCCTCAACTCTGTCCTATGAAGATCTATAATCCACATCACCCTCAGTTCTGCCTAGGCTCAACGGTTCAATTCAAAGTTCCCACCTTTATCAGAATCCTATTGGACTAATTTTTTCCTACTGGAAATCAAAAGTAATCTTATTTGGATCCTATGGGACTCTTATAATCCTATTTATGATCGATTTTGTTTCACCACTACCAGAATCCTCTATCAGAATCCTATTGGACTACTTTTTTTCTCCTATTGTACCTTTAACCACTAATCTGTCTGCCTTTCTTGGTCTCTCAGTCACTCTGTCTGTCTCTGCCTCTCTGTCTCTCAGTCTCTCTGTCTGTGACTCTGTCTCGGTCTCTCAGTCTCTCAGTCTCTCAGTCTCTCTGTCTTTGTATGTGTCTCTGCATCACACTTCAGTACTGTTTTGTCCTTCAAACAACCCCCAGGCCTTGTAATTTCAGAGAGGTAGCAGAGAGATGTAGCAGACCACGGTAACAACCCTCAACACTGCTGCCACTCACACCACAGACAGTTACAACCCAGCACTAACGCTGCAAATAATGACCAGTTGGATGCAATTCCTAGCAGATGCACACTGAAATGAAATGACAATCAGAAAGTGTTATTATCATAGCCTTTGTCACTAAGGGTGGAAGGTCTTACATCTATTATCATGAACATATTGGCATATGTCTTGGTCCTCATGGCATCATGACAAATAATGATGTGGCCAAAAAAATAAAAAATTTGACAGCAGTGTTGTCGTGCAATTTATTAGCTGAAATCATGCGTCACGTCTGGAGGAAACCTGGCACCATCCCTACGGTGAAGCACCGTGGTGAAATCATGCTGTGGGGATGCTTTTCAGCGTCAGGGACTGGGAGACTAGTCAGGATTTGAATGTCCTTAGCCAGAGCCCAGACTTGAACCCAATCTAATATCTATGGAGAGACCTGAAAATAGCTGTGCATCGACACTCCCCATCCAACCTGACTGAGTTTGAGGGGATCTGCAGAGAAGAATAGGAGAAACTACACAAATACAGGTGTGCCAAGCTTGTAGCGTCATACCCAAGAAGACTCAAGGCTGTTATAGCTGCAAAAAGTGCTTCAACAAAGTACTGAGTAAAGGGTCTGAATATTTATGTAAATTATATGTTTTTTTGTGCAAACATAAAAAAAAATATGTTTTTGCTTTGCCATTATGGGGTATTGTGTGTAGATTGATGAGGAAAAAAACAATTTCATCCATTTTAGAACAAGGCTGTAATGTAACAAAATATGGAAAAAGTCCAGGGGTAATGCATTGTAATCGTCCTCAAAATGGAGGCACAGGCACTGGTTTATCTATTATATTAAACCTACATACTGAGATGTTAACGAACAAAAGTTAATTATGGGATAATCAACAAGGAGATATGTGTCCTATGGAAAATAATGAACGACGTGGAAGGTGACGAACTGACGCAATGAGCCCCGAGTTGATTATCCTTTTCATATCATGGCTATAATTTAACACATTTGACGCTAGAAATGTGTCCATTTGCTGGTAGAAATGTGTCCATTTGCTGGTAGAAATGTGTTAAATATCCACTGAAGTAGCTAGCAAGTTTACGAGCTAGCTACAGTAGTTGCCGTGGTAACCCAACAAACAGACTTGTGCAAGTTTAGCTAATCAAACCATCAGTCCTAGCTTGCCATTA
This sequence comes from Thymallus thymallus, assembly GCA_023634145.1. NCBI lineage: Eukaryota > Metazoa > Chordata > Actinopteri > Salmoniformes > Salmonidae > Thymallus > Thymallus thymallus. The sequence goes on from CM042404.1 coordinate 7,242,579, forward strand.
TGAAAATCTAGTTCAGCTATTCCAATAATGTTTTCAATTCGACTTTCGCTTTCAAAAGCAACCAAACATACGGGGACGTAATTTATAGATCAGCAGGTAAGGGTGCTCTTGAGCAGCTAGATGTTCTTGACCATTCGGCCTTCAGATTTGCCACCAATGCTCCTTCTAGGACACATCACTGCACTCTATACTCCTCTGTAAACTGGTCATCTCTGTATACCCGTCGCAAGACCCACTGGTTGATGCTTATTTATAAAACCCCCATCTGAGATATCTACTGCAGCCCTCATCCTCCACATACAACACTCGTTCTGCCAGTCACATTATGTTAAAGGTCCCCAAAGCACACACATCCCTGGGTCGCTCGTCTTTTCAGTTCGCTGCAGCTAGCAACTGGAATGAGCTGCAACAAACACTCAAACTGGACAGTTTTATCTCAATTTCTTCATTCAAAGACTCAATCATGGACACTCTTACTGACAGTTGTGGCTGCTTTGCGTGATGTATTGTTGTCTCTACCTTCTTGCCCTTTGTGCGGTTGTCTGTGCCCAATAATGTTTGTAATGTTTTGTAATGCTACCATGTTCTGTTGCTACCATGTTGTTGTCATGTTGTGTTGCTACCATGGTGTTGTCATGTTGTGTTGCTAACATGCTGTGTTGTCATGTGTTGCTGCCATGCTATGTTGTTGTCTTAGGTCTCTCTTTATGTAGTGTTGTCTCTATTGTCGTGATATGCGTAATTTATTAATTTATATAATTTTGTAATCCCTGCAGGAGGCCTTTTGCCTTTTGGTAGGCCGTCATTATAAATAAGAATGTGTTCTTAACTGACTTGCCTAGTTAAATAAAGGTTAAATAAAATAAAAAATACAAAAAATACAAAATGTTAATGCTTGTGTAACGAAATGCTTGTGCTTCTAGTTCCGACAGTGTAGAAATATCTAACAGTAATATCTAACAATTACACAACACATAGCCAATACACACAAATCTAAGTAAGGAATTAATTAGGCCTATATATATACAGTGGGGAGGACAAGTATTTGATACACTGCCGATTTTGCAGGTTTTCCCACTTACAAAGCATGTAGAAGTCTGTAATTGTTATCATAGGTACACTTCAACTGTGAGTGACGGAATCTAAAACAAAAATCCAGAAAATCACATTGTATGATTTTTAAGTAATTAATTTGCATTTTATTGCATGACATAAGTATTTGATACATCAGAAAAGCAGAACTTAATATTTGGTACAGAAACCTTTGTTTGCAATTACAGAGATCATACGTTTCCTGTAGTTCTTGACCAGGTTTGCACACACTGCAGCAGGGATTTTGGCCCACTCCTCCATACAGACCTTCTCCAGATCCTTCAGGTTTCGGGGCTGTCGCTGGGAAATACGGACTTTCAGCTCCCTCCAAAGATTTTCTATTGGGTTCATGTCTGGAGACTGGCTAGGCCACTCCAGGACCTTGAGATGCTTCTTACGGAGCCACTCCTTAGTTGCCCTGGCTGTGTGTTTCGGGTCGTTGTCATGCTGGAAAACCCAGCCACGACCCATCTTCAATGCTCTTACTGAGGGAAGGAGGTTGTTGGCCAAGATCTCGCGATACATGGCCCCATCCATCCTCCCCTCAATACAGTGCAGTCGTCCTGTCCCCTTTGCAGAAAAGCATCCCCAAAGAATGATGTTTCCACCTCCATGCTTAACGGTTGGGATGGTGTTCTTGGGGTTGTACTCATCCTTCTTCTTCCTCCAAACACGGCGAGTGGAGTTTAGATAAAAAAGCTCTATTTTTGTCTCATCAGACCACATGACATTCTCCCATTCCTCCTCTGGATCATCCAGATGGTCATTGGCAAACTTCAGATGGGCCTGGACATGCGCTGGCTTGAGCAGGGGGACCTTGCGTGCGCTGCAGGATTTTAATCCATGACGGCGTAGTGTGTTACTAATGGTTTTCTTTGAGACTGTGGTCCCAGCTCTCTTCAGGTCATTGACCAGGTCCTGCCGTGTAGTTCTGGGCTGATCCCTCACCTTCCTCATGATCATTGATGCCCCACGAGGTGAGATCTTGCATGGTGCCCCAGACCGAGGGAGATTGACCGTCATCTTGAACGTCTTCCATTTTCTAATAATTGCGCCAACAGTTGTTGCCTTCTCACCAAGCTGCTTGCCTATTGTCCTGTAGCCCATCCCAGCCTTGTGCAGGTCTACAATTTTGCCACCATGTCCTTACACAGCTCTCTGGTCTTGGCCATTGTGGAAAGGTTGGAGTCTGTTTGATTGAGTGTGTGGACAGGTGTCTTTTATACAGGTAACGAGTTCAAAAATGTGCAGTTAATACAGGTAATGAGTGGAGAACAGGAGGGCTTCTTAAAGAAAAACTAACAGGTCTGTGAGAGCCGGAATTCTTACTGGTTGGTAGGTGATCAAATACTTATGTCATGCAAGAAAATGCAAATTAATTATTTAAAAATCATACAATGTGATTTTCTGGATTTTTGTTTTAGATTCCGTCTCTCACAGTTGAAGAGTACCTATGATAAAAATTACAGACCTCTACATGCTTTGTAAGTAGGAAAACCTGCAAAATCGGCAGTGTATCAAATACTTGTTCTCCCCACTGTATGGACGAGCGGCATGGACTAAGATACAGTAGAATAGTATCGAATACGGTATATATATATGAGATGGGAAACGCAAAATATGTAAACATGATTAAAGTGACTAGTGATTTCTAGTCTGTCTATAGGCAGCAGCCTCTAATGTGCTAGTGGTGGCTGTTTAGCTGTCTGATGGCCTTGAGATAGAAGCTGTTTTTCAGTCTCTCGGTCTCAGCTTGTGTATAGTTTTGAATGTTCATTTTAGGACTGACGCCCAGCTGAGCAATGTACTCAATGCAGTCTCAATAGGTGCTGATGAAGATCTCGTCTAAAGTGCCTTAACGTTGCTTGGAAACACAATGACATTTCAAAAGGAGGCAAATAATTAGTAGGACAAGCTTGTGTCATCAATGTAATGTCGCCAGATTGACTTTAGATGCAGTATAACTTTAGCTAGCTCCCATAGAGTATATCAGATGGCAATTAAGAGACCAGGAAACCAACCAGAGTCAAGGACTGGAACTGAGTGCTCTACTGTAAAGAAAGGATAACGGGACACGGCACATTTCACTGTAACATGAACCTATTTACAGCACTTACAGAGAATAAAGTTAACATTTCTTATCACACTTACTTTAAATTATTTAGAAACCTGGGGGTCTATATGCATCTTTAATACAGCTAGAATAGAACACACTGTACTGTATGTTCAGATAATGGGCATCCCAACAAAAGCATACTATTTAGTTTGTCCTAAACCATAATTAATAGTGTAAGTTGGATGGTCAGTATAGAATAGAAATCTATTCTATTCTAACACATTTATGTTGAGGGAAATGTCTATTGTAAGAATACATTAAATAATTTGCTAATGAGAAGACCTTTAGTACAGATCTACTATCTTAATTTGATCACTCTGTTGTCGCAGAGAATCTTCCAGTGCAGCAGGGAAATGCAAATTGTAGTGTATTCAAGGTTTAAAAAGGCTTCTAACGTTTGTAATTTCCACCTTAAAAAGTCAGACTTGATTGGCCCCCCACCCCCCAAAAAATATGATCACCTCCTACAAAAATGTCCATTAATTATAATCCACATAATAATTCACATTTCATGTTGCTGCAGGATTATTTTCCTGCTGTGAGTAACAGCGCTCTAACAATTTAAATGGCGAAGAACAACATAGAAAATTTAAGAATTTCAGTGGAATGCCTTTGGAATACCACAGAAACCACCCATTGGCCAAATCAACACAAAAAAACAGTGGTGTGAAGGTGGTACTGTAGCTGCAGTGCTGATGTGGCTCGGTCTAGTCAACACTGACATCAGTACACCTGGAGAACTCATCATCGAGGACTAGTAAAGTGGGAGGGGAGCTGTGAATGTGACAGCCTACCTGGGGTATTTGGTTAATGTAGTCTGTGAGCACCCAACTAATTGCGGTTACGTCAAAGAGCTGTGGTGGCAGAGGAGGCTGGTGGAAGAAGCTATAGGAGAACAGGCTCATTGTAATGGTTGGAATGGAATCAATGCAACGGAGTCCAACACACTGTTTCCAGCCATTACAATGAGCCTGTCCACCTATAGCTACTCCTATAAGACTCCTCTATGTGGTAGTTACTCCTCTCACATGCTAAATGTGATTGGACAATCATGGAAAGCAATCATCAACATGCAAGAGGGCGGACCTGTCTTAACAAACAGGGACAGACATGGGCTAATGCGCTCAGCAAACAGCAGGCTTTCATCTGTGCATTGGGCATTGACTATTAAGGGGTTGAGAGGCCCCTCTCTACATACTAATGTGGGGGGGGGGGGGGGCATAGAGGGAGGGGCACAGGACTCACTCGTCTGCAAGGCAGCAAGGACACATCAACAACGTTACTTAAGGACAGATGGCCAGATAGAGGTGTGGAGCAGAGAGAGGACATGACCTGCATCCAGATTGCCTTGATGCTTGAGGACAACGCTGGAGGGTCAATGCTTTCACATCCTGGAAAAGCCTCAAAAGTCTGCACGTTTTTGCATTGACAGTATCTACAGATGTAGGATCTTAATTTGATCACTCTTTTGTTGCTGACATTTTTCTTGCACACAGGAAATGCTAACTTGTAATGTATTTGTAATTGTAACTTGTAATTCAAAGTGGAATTTGTCAATTCCACTTTGAAATGTCAGACTTGAATTGCTCAAAGAAAAATGTATCAACCCCTACAAAAATGTCCATTAATTATAATCCACATAATAATTATAATTTTCTGTTGCTGCAGGATTCTTTTCCTGCTGTAGCAAACTGGCTCAAATTAAGATCATACGTCTGTATTGACAGTGCCTATTTACAATACCCATTGACAGTACCCTATGTTAGAGGGCTTTACAGGAATACATTTTGCACCAGTAAATATCCAGTATGGTTCCACAGGTTACATGGCGTTTCCTGTCACTGTTCACAGTGTTAGGGGGCTTCTCGTTGTCTGACTGAAACACGCTAAGCCTACTGCTGCCCACCCAGTCAGACTCCTATCATTGCAACTATGTAGTCTATATAATACTAGTGTGTCTGTGTCTGTCTGTCTGTCTGTGTGTATGTGTGTGAGAAAGACAAAGAGTGAGTACTGTTTCTTGATCTGAGAGGATGAATCCCAGGTACAATTGTATCACGCTCTCCTCCCCTCCCCTCCCTTCCCCTCCCTTCCTCGACCTAACCACACACAGGTATGCCTACTAGCTAAATATAGAGCACTTGAATTTGGAATAAAACACTGAAGAGCAGTGAGGGTTGAAGCCACATGTAGAATTACACAGAGAGCTCCGGGAAATCCCTAATCATAGAGTATTCAGACCTATGCAGAGGTTATCAGCTATTGCTTAGCTTTGATTAAACCTTATTTTATTAGTAGGCTCTATTTTATTGAACTGGTGTCATAGGATCGCTCTGTAAAGGCATGTAGTGGGATTGTGACAGATAATGCTGTAATAGCTCAGATGTAATTCATCATATGTTCAGCTCTTTTACAACTCTCCGACCTGCTATTGCAAGATAAGGGCACTAGAAAACGCATTGGATCTTTTTTAATAGGAGATGAATGTGAGTCTTAGATTTTACCAGACACTCCTATCCAGAGCCACTTATAGTAGTGAGTGCATACTTGTTCGTGCTGGTCCCCCATTGGAATCCAACCCACAAGGCCTGGCGTTGCAAGCACCATGCTCTACCAACTGAGCCACACGGGATAGAGATGTCAATAGGATGAAGCTATGACAGGCAATGTAAGAGCTATAAGTGCTATATAACAGGGAGCAGTGTCCCCAGAGCCAGCTGTTTTTTTGGTCCCATTATAGTGCAGAGACACATTTGGAATTTGGATGGAGGACAAGTCAATACTTCACCTCCCACACTGAAAGAGGATCAATAGTGAAATCATCTTGACTAATCTTAACTAAGAAAGTCAGTGCATGGATCACAGCTTGATGTGTTTTCTGTGTTAGAATGAGTCAACATGACAAAACATCCAGCAAAATAGAAAAATCAGAAAAAATTGATTTTGTAATTTGACTAGTTTAGGATATTTTGCAAGACTTATCCTACGGCTTATTGTAGGAATACTATTTTAATAAGAACATTTTGAGAAAATGCTGTGCAATGACTCTGTTCCATTCAAATTGCATTTTGAGGGACACAATCCCCATAATGGTGCAGTGAATCACTTGTGTTATACTGTATGTGTAGCCACAGATCTCTGAAGGAACATGGACTGATGGGGGTGATATGTACTCCTAGTCCGTACAGAATACACAGAGGGTTTCATAGCATCTAAAAGTAATGACTGACTAAACAGCATGGACTACACTCTGGATGTGGCAGGCAGTCAGCACCATGGGAAAAGAGCAACCAAGAGTGATGAGCACATGAAAGAGTTCAGCGATGCGGAGAGGCTACGGCTGGTCCACACAAACGGCACAGTTAATGAGGGATCCGTCACACAACGTGGCATCACCCACAGTCCTCAAAACACCACAGCCCTGGTCCTGCCAGAATCACTGTCCTCAAAATACCACAGCCCTGGTCCTGCCATAATCACTGTCCTCAAAATACCACAGCCCTGGTCCTGCCAGAATCACTGTCCTCAAAACACCACAGCCCTGGTCCTGCCAGAATCCCTGTCCTCAAAACACCACAGCCCTGGTCCTTCCAGAATCACTGTCCTCAAAATACCACAGCCCTGGTCCTGCCAGAATCCCTGTCCTCAAAACACCACAGCCCTGGTTCTGCCAGTATCACTGTCCTCAAAACACCACAGCCTTACCAGCAAACGCCTACCTGAGCAAAGTCATACCACTGAACCAACCCATACCACTGAACCAACCCATACCACTAAACCAACCCATACCACTAAACCAACCCATACCACTAAACCAACCAATACCACTAAATCAACCAATACCACTGAACCAACCCATACCACTAAACCAACCCATACCACTAAACCAACCCATACCACTAAACCAACCCATACCACTAAACCAACCCATACCACTAAACCAACCCATACCACTAAACCAACCCATACCACTAAACCAACCCATACCACTGGACCAACAGGGACTTCAGTTACAGCACCAGAGTAAAGACAAGTCAGCCTTCGTTATTGGCCAGAAAGCTCTACACCTTCAGCCAAGTCCTCCACTAACTGTGTGGACATGGACCAGACTCGGGAGACACCAGAGTGTAAAGAGTGTGAGAGCCCTTACCATGGCCTCCTCGGGTGAGGAAAGGCATCCTGTTGATGGCGATGGGCACTGTGCCGTGCTTATTGTGGAAATGGTGGACGTGGTGCGTGGTGCTTAGACTGGAAGACACGCGGGCCGTCCCTGCCTGGGTGGGGAGTGCAGCCAGCAGGGCCAATAAAAAGGCCAGCCTCCACCAACACCCCAGGCCCAGGCCTGTCCAGCCTGAACCCTGGCCCATCTCAGGGCCCCCTGCTAGGAGTCTGCTCCCCACCACCATCACCTCCAGATGGGCACAGGAGCCCCCCAGGGCCTCCTTCACTCCCACCCCACGAAGACAGGACATCTCAGTGGGCCGCCGTCAACCCTGTCACCTCCATAATCCTGGGGGCCGGGTAATGTTAGGATGGAGGATGGGACTAGATCTCTCCTTAGTTATGGTTGGGGTGAAAAATTACTTCTGAACACGCAGGTTTTCCAGGAAGTGAATCAAAGACAAAATCCAGTTATTGTCTCTGATGATGAAATCCCAGAGTGAGAATCCTAATTTTGTTTGTTCAAAACATGTTGAGATATGTAGAGATGTCTGTTGGACTGAGGACTAAATACCAAGTGCTGGTGTGCAATCATCCCAAGAAAAATATCTTTAAAAAGTCAGCATCAAGGCATTTAGTTGACACAATGCTAAATCCACAAGTAATTTAGAACAATACATTTCAATTATGATGTTGAAGTATGACAAATCAAAGGGGGCTTCTGGTGCCGGTATCACTGAGAGGAGGCTCTCCTCTCTCACCCACAGGTAGGGCTGGAGGGCAGTGGAGAGACTACTACCGCCTAAGACGAAAGCCCCTACACTGCAGAGAAGCAGATAAGACACCTCCCCACGGGAAACAGGATGATTTCATTATGAGGAAGCTGATGGAGGGACACGCGGAATCCGGCGCTATCGTTTCCCTCCAGCCGGAGGAGAGTGAGGGAGGGAGGAGGGGAGCAATATCTGCAGAGGCGAGGTAAAAGAGAAAAATCCAGGAGACGAATAAAGAAATACGGCACGCTCCCACAGACGCACCAAAACCCCTCTGTTATGGTAGAGCCGCACTAAAAGACCCACTAGACGAGGGAGAGCAGTGAGTGCTCCAGAAGCAGCATCCTTGCCCCTCTCACACTCCTCCTGCTGCCCAGTCTCATGCAGTGAAGACTACTGCTGCAGTCCCTTCCCTCTCCCTCTGCTGCATTCCCAAATCTATTTGCGTCCTGACGATGCTCAACCGGACAATTCCATGCGTCTGGATGTGGATGGTGGCAGTAAATTCCCCGCTGCGGAGACAGTGTGGATGACTGAGAAGACGTTGACTCTGGCTGCTTCCGCTGTGAAATTCATACTATTTAAAACTGGAGCAGTGCCTTGAGCATCGTCTCCCTGATTCCTGGATGGCTGAAATACCAGGACAGCCTGGACTCCATACACACATCAAAAAGAACAGTCACTGGTCACTACGGTCTCACTGACGAAGAAGCACAGCACATTGCTCTGCTGAAGCAAAGTCAGAGACTGTGATAAAGCGAGGCACAGCGTGTGCCGATGTGTGTGTGTGTGAGAGTGTGTGTGTGCAAGCGAGAGAGAGAGCAGCAGAGAGAGAGAGAGAGACAGAGAGAGCGAGAGCAGCAGAGAGAGCGCGAGAGAGAGAGAGAGAGAGAGAGAGAGAGAGAGAGAGAGAGAGAGAGAGAGAGAGAGAGAGAGAGAGAGAGAGAGAGATAGATAGATAGATAGACAGAGAAGGGTGGGTGAGGGAGAGCAGGCAGCAACAGTGCAAAGAAACGCACAGAGGCCAGAAAATTGGTTGTGTGAGAATAAATACACATCTCAGGGTACTGATTCACAGCCAATGTACAGTACAGTACAGACACCCAGCAATAGAAAAGCAGGATGATACTGCAGAGAAAGAAACCGATTCAGCTCAACTGTCAAAACTGCTACATCAGGAGAGTTGCCTGTCTCTGTGGTGGTGTACATGGGGGAAAAAGAGGCTTTGGAATGATAACAGAGGGAGAGGAGAGAGCTAAAGATAGCAGATCTGTACCTGAATGTATTGCTATCTATCTTTCATCACTCTGTTGTCTCAGAGAATTTTCCTGCGCAGCAGGACATGCAAATGGTGGTGTATTGAAGGTTTAAAAAGGCTTCTAAAGTTAATAATTTCTACTTAAAATGTCTGACTTGATTTGCCCTAATGAAAAATGTATCAACCCCTCCAAAAAGCTCCATTAATTATAATCCAAATAAGAATTCACATTTCATGTTGCTGCAGGATTATTTTCCTGCTGCGAGAAACAAATTAAGAGCTGTACCAGATGCAGACAATAACCCCCATTACCAAGAACACAATGGTTGGTCCTGATTCTACTGAATTATTTAGTTCCTGTCAAAAGTCTGTGACAAGCGTCGCCCTATCTCTTTCTCTCTGGCATCGCCACATGTAGCCCTCCCTCGCTTGCTCTCACCCTTTCCTCCTCTCCCTCAGCCCTCTCTATTCATTTCTGGTATGTGTAGCATTGTACTTATGCTGAATTTAAGAGAGTGTGTGGGGGAGGAGAGTGAGAGAGAGAGAGAAGCAGAACTGTAGCTATATCAGATAAATCATGGTCGATAGAGATCTCAGCTGGGATTGCCTGGCCAGTTAAAAAGACACGCATGAAAAAAGGAGAACAGAGCAGAGCCAGCAACACCTCTCATGGTGACAGGAAGGTAGAGGCAGGCCATTACTCAGGCAGAGAGAGGGGAGAGGGGGGGGGGGGGGTGAGAGAAGAGAAAGGAGAGAGAGAGGGGAGAGAGATGGAGAGGGCTAAAGAGGGGAGAGGGCTGGATAGAGGTGAGAACTGGAGAGGGGAAAGGACTGGATAGAGGTGAGAACTGGGGAGGGGAAAGGGTTGGAGAGGGCTGGATAGGGGACATGGCTGGAGAGGGATGGACAGGGCTGGGGAGGGATGGAGAGGGTTGGAGAGGCTTGGAGAGGGATGGAGAGGGATGGAGAGGGGAGAGGGCTGGATAGGGGAGAGGGCTGGGGAAGTGAGAGGGCTGGAGTGGATAGAAGAGGGGAGAGGGATGGAGAGGACTAGAGAGGGGAGAGGGATGAGAGGGGAAAGGGCTTGATAGGTCTGGAGAGGGGAGAGGGCTGGAGAGAGCTAGGTAGGGGAGAGGGCTGGAGAGTGGAGAGGGGAGAGGGCTGGGTAGGGGAGAGAGCTGGAGAGGGGAGAGGGATGGAGAGGGATGGAGAGGGCTGGAGAGCGGAGAGGGCTGGGTAGGGGAGAGGGCTGGAGAGGGGAGAGGGATGGAGAGGGCTGGAGAGTGGAAACAGCTGGAGAGGGATGGAGAGGGCTGGAGAGTGGAAACAGCTGGAGAGGGATGGAGAAGGCTGGGGAGTGGAGAGGGCTGGAGAGGGCTGGGTAGGGGAGAGGGCTGGAGAGGGCAGGAGAGGGCTGGGTAGGGGAGAGGGCTGGAGAGGGGAGAGGGCTGGAGAGTGGAGATTGCTGGAGAGGGCTGAAGAGGGAGTGGGCTGGTTGTGGCCAATGAGCTGGTGAGGGGGTCCGCCCCCCCTGTGTATTGACATTACTAGAGACTGCACGTGAACAATGCTGAGCATGGCAAGTAGCTGCAGTTAGCTCCCAAGTTCACCACATTTAATTTGAGCCTCCAAAGAATATCGAGCTTTCCAAATGAGTTGGAGATTGTTTGCAGTGACTTTGGCTGGATACTATCCAGACTGTCTGAGCCAACTTAGCTTTTACGTGGCATTAGGCAGGCAGAGGTGCCTTGGTAACTGCTGTGAGACGCCTGCACACCCAACACAAAGCAGCCAAGTCTCTGATGCAGATGGCTGCCCTGTAGTTGCTATTACATGCGTGAAGGACAATCCTCTATTGACGTTCAAAGTCAATGTCAACGTTATAAAGTTACGTTGAAATCGGCAAAAAGGCAAACTTGTGATAATCGGAAAGGCTGTATAATAAATGAGCAGCTTAATCAATAATCAATAATCCCTAATAAATTATGCACATAAGAGCCATGTCCAATAAGCCTAAGGTGGGTGATGTGTGGAAGATGAGGGTATTTAAGAGGGTTGCTTTGACAATGGTTGATTTATAGTGGAGGAATTTTTCTAGGCAGTGATGAAATCTTCATGAGGGCTGTTTGGGATAAAAGGCATACTATAATCAATTTGCAAGCTCCAGGGTTTCTCAACATGATAAAAATTATGCTATCTGGAGGACACATGGGGTGGTTGGGGGAAGCCGTGGTGATTTTAACCATCTGTGGTCCTGGCTGTTTTCACTGTTTGGACTCCTTCTCTATCCTGATGCGACTGAGTAAGTAGACTATCCTCCCCTTCACACTGGAACACACTCAGTCATACAAATACGGTCATGCAGAATTATACAAAACACAGAGCAAGCGTATTCTAAATGAAAGCAACCAATAAAGTCAACAGAACTGTGTTGTCTGCTGTAGTTATTGCTTGAGATTTAAGTATTGGTGATGCTGTGCTGTTATTTGTTGAGATGGAAAACAAATTTCCCAAAAGGGACACACAATAAATAATAATAATAATTATTAGAGCTTCTTTGCAAATGCCAAAAGTGAACATCAGATTGTGAACATTTTACGTGTCTAAGTATAGCTAGGTGTTTTCCCAGTGATCAAACCATCTACTGTATATAACGCATCAAAGGAAGCAAAGAAATGTTCTATGTTTTGCTGTTAAATCATTAGCTACATTTCAAGGCCTTCACCCTACAATTATTTTGTTAGAGCAGAGTGAAAGGTATTTTTATGCAGAGTGAAAGATATTGCGAGCACAGAATTTAAAAGATTGTGTTTTCCTGGCTTAGGAGACTTAAATATACAGCGTAGGATGTCAGGAGGATTTGTCGGGGAGACAGTTTTTGCCCAGGCATTGAGGCTAGCCTCGGGGGCGAACGTAGCAGGATTAATCATGACACTTTTCACATTAATTACCCATAATGCCAACCTCCTCTGAAATAAATGGCCTGCAGTTGAGATATCCAGTTGATTTCATTAGATTTAAAGCGACAGCACCTCAAATAGGTCTGTCTGGGAGACAGCGAGGTAAGGGAGGGCTGGTAATCCAGCGTACAGCTTTAGCAGGGAGAGATACATGTCAAATGTTAGGCCCAGATCCGTGGTGAATATAAAATAACACAATGTTCGGGGAGTGTCTCCCATTCTGTGTCCCTACTGTTTAATCATCACATATCAATCTGCCATCTCCTTCTGTCCTCTATCTGTTCTGCCCAACAGTAATTAAACTGAGGGGAAAACTGCAGAAATTACATGACATTAGGGAGGTGACCTTTCCATTTCACTGTGGTGTCAAAAGACATTAATACATGTTAGTTTGATTGGCACTTCTTTGCAATGGGGTTTGAACAGAGACATTTTGATGTGTGACTTTTGATTGTTGATAGGCTACCACTATGACATTGCGGTAGATCCTACAGTAATCTCACGGTCAAACAGAGGTCTTGTTTTCTGTCAGGCCAGATAAGTGGTTAAGCACATCACATGGCCCCGTCACTTTATTGGTGTGACCTGTCTGTACACACACTGTGACCTGTCTGTACATATTCTGTGCGACCTGTCTGTACACACTGTGACCCGTCTGTACACACTCTGTGTACCAGGTAGCCAAGTGGCGGCAGGTAGCAGAGTGGTTAGAGTGTTGGGCCTGTAACCGAAAGGTTGCTGGATTGAATCCCCAAGGTACAAATCTGTCGTTCTGCCCCTGAACAAGGCAGTTAACCCACTGTTCCTGTCATTGAAAAGAAGAATTTGTTCTTAACTGACTTGCCTAGTAAAATAAAGGTAAAAAAACATAGACTGGTGCTATCTGTCAAATGAAATTGTTTATAGTTTAAGTTGAAAGAAAAACACAAGGGTCTACAGTAGGTAGCAGACCTACAGCTGTAGAATATTAATGTGGATTATAATTAATGGACATTTTATGTAAGAGTTGAATCTACCTCCTGACAAATGCCTACAGTCATTTGTACCATAGGCAGTGTATTGGCTGAACGTTCGCACTTTCTCCATGAACAACAACAGCTTAGTCTAGTACAAAGCCAATGTCTGGGATGATTGAAAGGTGATAGTGTGTGATCAACAAGGTCCTTCCCTGTCACTGCTGTGGAGGGGGGAGGTTGGTCAGACAAAGGCTGTGTAGGAGGTGGGAAGGCAGGCAGGGAGAGTAGTGTGGCCTGGGGTGGAAGGATGATGCTGTGTATAGGAAATGGACAGGCAGAGGTAGACAGAGGCTGAGTAGGAGATGGGCAGGCATGTAGGGTGGGCCTGTCAGCTTGGCTCAGCAGCAGACCGTGTGGATGGGTGACTCAGGTGGAGGTAGGAAGAGCTCAGGGGGCTGAGACAGTCTATTGCTTGTAGGCTGAAGTGAAGGACAGAAGACAGTCAGGTCTGTCCTGGGCTATATGGGCTTGTAGGCACACAATAACAGCCTATAGTCCATAGGGAGCAGAAATAGCCCTGTATTCCTAGCAATCATCCCAGCAATCTGCTCCATTGCAATGTTTAACATACACAAAAGCAGGAAAAACAGTATAAACAAAGGCAGAGTAACAAATACTTCATGCAAAATAAAATGTGTTCTACATACAACCCAATGTGATGTGTTTAAAATGGAAACATCTTTTAATTAGGTTCAAATTTGAAACATAAAAAAAAAATAGTTTAACCATAGTTAACTATAGAAAGCCATGCGGCTAACTTGATATCATTTTTTCATCGTCTGACAGTCCTAAAACAGACACAGAGTAGAGTGACCTCTAAGAAAATGCCCTGGTTTGCTCTCTTCAATAAAAGCATAGCATATGCTGTGTGCCCCGGCAGGTCTCTCAACAATCTGTCATGGCAGGTCACTGGCAATGCCAAAGAGATGGAGAGGAGAGGAGAGGAGAGAGGCCAATAGATGGAGAGGAGAGCGGCCAATAGATGGAGAGGAGAGGAGAGGAGAGCGGCCAATAGAAATCTCACACAGGCACCTGCAGGGATACTGATGGTTAATGATGAAATTTTAGTCATTTAGCAGATGCTCTTATACAGAGTGACTTACAGGCACAATTAGGGTTAAGTGCCTTACTGAAGGGCATAGACTGATTTTTCACTTAGTCAATTCTGGGATTTGAACCGGCAACCTTTCGGTTACTGGCCAAACTCTCTTAACCACTATGCTACCTCTACTAATATTGTGAACCTGTGATATATTGAGCATACAGTATCTACACCTGAATGACAGATGTCATTTTTAGAATTAAAACTCCCCTCTCAAAGCATCCCTTAAGGAATCAGCATGCTTCAGTTCAGCTGGTCCAAAACAAAGGACATCACAATATATCCACTAACTGTTCTGAATTGTTTCGGCTGGGAAGCATGTGCATGCCTTTTCCTATACAATAACAACCACACTCTGTGGAAAGTATTGTCAACTGTCATTAAATATTAAAAGTTGATGTAGTTTCTGCCTGTGTGGCCTGAGAGAGCACCGTCTCATTCTATGAGACAGAAATCATTATTCATTCACTCTGCAGTATCTCTACATCATCTTAGATTTTAATTGAAGCGCCTTATGCAACACAAAAAAGATAATCTCTGACTACAATTTTGAGAGAAAATGTTTGCATTATGTAACTTGTGTTTTCTGAGAAGAAAATCAACTAGTAATTCCTTGACTTACTGTGACAAAATCTAAATTCATGTAGTTCAGTCTCACTGAAATTCATAAAGACACTGAAGAACTATACAAAAAAGGCAAAGTCTCAGGATTTAAATAAATATCTGAGAGTTACACCGCAATAGACAGGATAAGTCAATGTAAATGAATTACGGAGGCTTTTTCCTATATGTGTCAGCTGCAAGACATGATGGATGCACTGTAGTATGAATGGCATTTGATATGAGAGCTTAGGACTATAAGGTTCTATCTGCATTTTTGTCAAAACGTAGTTATTAACATAGCCCTTTTCTGTCCAATGTTCTCTACCAATATAGCACTCATAATATCCTGATTCATTTAGTTAAGATAAAATCTGCTGACATCATTCAAACCAATGAGGGTTTGGAACTTTACAGCCAATTATCTCAGAATCGTCTTTTTGCAGATAGAACTCTATAGTCCCAAGCCCTCGATAAAGTGTTTTGAATATATCATAATCTATAGTATGACTGCACCTGGAGTGAAATATATGATTCAGTATAGAATAACAGTGTAACTCATTCTGGTAAAAACTTAGAGAATAATGTTATTATTCATTGGAAAGAAGAAATGGAGAAGGAACAATCCATCAAAATGAATCAGCAGAGAAGAAGGAAACGAAAATAATTAGTTTCCTTTGGCTGAGCGAGCGGGTCGTTTCTGTATAATGACCACAAGAGTCTGTGTCACACAGAGACAGAGACAGAGGGAGAAACCGAGAGACAGACAGAGAGAGAGCGGGAGAGAGAGAGAGAGAGGGAGAGAGAGAGAGAGGGAGAGCGGGAGAGAGAGAGAGAGAGAGAGAGAGAGAGAGAGAGAGACACCATTAATGACCAAGCCTTTTCAATGAGGGCCCTTTCGAGGCAAAGATTTGTGGCCAAAAGACCGATCCACACAGAACGTGATGATCATTCCAATCACGAAGACATGTACCCCTATACTGGTCATTTTTATTTTATATGGCATGCAAGCATTGAGAAAATCTTACAGGCTAAGGCTAGCTGCATTTGGCACTCGCCATTATGTGATAGAACACATACATAATAAAAAATATTATAATAAATAAAATCTGAACATGTTCCTATAATCGAGTACTAAACTTGCTGAGTGAATTCCACTTCCTAAATTGTGTGGCAATCGCAGAAGCCTGTGGCTTATTATGTTGTTATGGGTCCATTCTGAGAAAAGCCAGGCTGTTAAAATTATTTAGTGGCATGGCTTGGCAGAGGTGAAAGGAAACTGCCATTTCGCATAGCACTGTGTGTGACTCCACTTGGCCTGCTGTAACTACATACTGATGCTGTGGTATTACTGGCCTGACAAATACCAACACAACTGAGATGCCGACGCATACACATCTTATACACATACCCTATTCACAATCACATTCACAAAATATCCAAATATAACATACTCGACCAGACATCTGTGCTATTAGGGTGTTGGTGGAATGGCTCCCATTAAATAAAAGTGCAAAAAACGAAAAGTGCAGATGGCTGTGTTTTTTCTCACTGAAATAACACTCTAAATTGGAAAAACTAGTGTGTCAGAGGACTGTAATATCTGCCGACAGTAGAAGGCTTTCTCAGCCCAGAGCGAAGTCTCAGAGACAATGTGCTAGCCCCTAGTGATAATATTTGCTCCAGATAACACACTGCCATGTGGGGACTGAAGAAACTGCAGCCTCTGTCACTGGCTGTCACTCACAAACAGGATCAGGATGGGAGCCAGAGATAATGATCGATTTTAGGAAGAACCCTGCTCTCCCACGGGAGAAGAGCAGAGAAGGCCAATGATACACCAGGCAAGACTAACAGATATCACAAATATAATGAGGAGATGCAAAGTAGCTCTCTCTCTCTCTCTCTCTCTCTCTCTCTCTCTCTCTCTCTCTCTCTCTCTCTCTCTCTCTCTCTCTCTCTCTCTCTCTCTCTCTCTCTCTCTCTCTCTCTCTCTCTCTCTCTCTCTCTCTCTCTCTCTCTCTCTCTCTCTCTCTCTCTCTCTCTCTCTCTCTCTCTCTCTCTCTCTCTCTCTCTCTCTCTCTCTCTCTCTCTCTCTCTCTCTCTATGGATGGATGGATGGATGGATGGATGCATTGAGTGACAGAGTGCAGCTGCGCCGCATTGCCTCTAATTGGGGAGCCTATTTAAGTATTAGTTATTCCCACCTGTGTTTGTGTGTTTTTGTGTGTGTTCCTTTGTGTTCGCGCCGGTTCATGGTCGCCGTCTCTCCATTTGTTATTTTGTGTTTTCTTATTAATAAAAGGAATGTTATCGCACTATAGCTCTGCGCCTCGGGTCCTGTCTCATAGCGATGGTGACAGAAAAACCCACCACACCAGGACCAAGTAGCATGGGAAGGAGGAATGGGAGCCTCAACAGGAGAGAGGAGGAGAGCGACGTTGTCGGGGTCCGAGACGACGAACGCCCCAAAGACAAGACCAGGGGCTATGGGGGTGGTCTGGCACGGGTGAGGAAGCACCGAGACCAGCATCCACATGGGGTCTGGCGGAGCCAGAGTACGACTGGGGGTCGGAGTCGGAGGAAAAAGGAGAACATCTAAGGGAGATGTTCTTGGGAATAGTGGAGCAATGCCGGCAGCAGTGGGAGGAGGACGAAGGTGACAAGGCGGAGCTGGAGGATATGGTGACCGGAGTGTGCATCCCCAGTCTGGGTCACAGAATACCAGCCTCCCGCGCCGGACCTCCAGTTCCCACCTTGAATCCGGTACGTCCTGTGTCCGCTTCCCGCACCAGATCTCCAATGCCCAGCACTAGCCCAGCTCGTCCAGGGACAGCCTACAGCAACTGGTATCATAGGTATATGTCCCGTTCGATGTCTCCAGTGCCGGCTCTCCACACTCGACGTCCAGTACGTGCGTCCAGCCCGGTGCCTCCAGTGATGGCTCCACGCAACAGACCGCAGGTGTGCCTCCCCAGCCCGGTAAGCCCTGTGCCGGCTCTCCACACCAGACCTCCAGTGCGTGCGCCCAGCCCGGTGCCTCCAGTGCCGGCCCCAAGCACCAGACTTCAAGTGTGCCTCCCCAGCCCGGTCAGCCATGTGCCGGCTCCCTACACCCAACCTCCAGTGCGTGCACCCAGCCCGGTACCTCCATTGCCGGCCCCACGCTCCTGACCTCCGGTGTGCCTCCCCAGCTCGGTAGCGCTAGTACCAGTTCCTAGCCCCGTGGCGCGAGTGCAGGTACCTAGCCCGGTAGCCCCAGTAACGGTTCCTAGCCCGGTGGCGCCAGTACCGATTCCTAACCCGGTAGCTCCCGTGCTGGTTCCTAACCCGGTAGCTCCAGTGCGTGTCCCCAGCTTGGTAGCGCCAGTGCCGGTTCCTAGCCCGGTGGCGCCAGTGCCAGAGCAGTCCGCTCCACCGGTTCCCAGTCCGGAACCGGTCGTCAGCCCCGCTCCAGTGCCGGAGCAGTCCGCTCCACCGGTGCCCAGTCCGGGGACCGGTCGTCAGCCCCGCTCCAGTGCCGGAGCAGTCCACTCCACCGGTGCCGAGTCCGGTCGTCAGCCCCGCTCCAGTGTCGGAGCAGTCCGCTCCACCGGTGCCCAGTTCAGTTTTCCCACCTGTTTTTGTGTGTGTTCCTTTGTTTTCACGCCAGTTCATGGTTGCCGTCTCTCCTTTTGTTGTTTTGCCAAATAATAAAAGGAATGTTATCGCACTACAGCTCTGTGCCTCGGGTCCTGTCTCATAGCGATCGTGACAATTGATGCTCAAATAGGGTTTTCAGAATCCAAAAAGCTTGACATAAGACACAGTACAAAGCGAAACACAACAAATTAAATAAATAATACATAAAACAACATAATACAATACATAATACACACAAACACATAATAAAATACATAATACAATACATAATACAACATAATACAATACATAATACACAGCACTACATAATGCAATGCGTAATACAATACATAACGCAACATAATACAATACAACATAACACTAATGTAATACATAATACAATACACATACCACAACATAATATAATACATAACGCAACATAATATAATACATAACACATACAACAACATAATATAATACATAACACAACATAATATAATACATAACACATACCACCACATAATATAATACATACCACAACATAATATAATACATAACACAAACCACAACATAATATAATACATAACGCAACATAATATAATACATAACACATACAACATAATATAATACATAACACATACCACAACATAATATAATACATACCACAACATAATATAATACATAACACAACATAATATAATACATAACACATACCACAACATAATATAATACATAACACAACATAATATAATACATAACACATACCACAACATAATATAATACATACCTCAACATAATATAATACATAACACATACCACAACATAATATAATACATACCACAACATAATATAATACATAACACATACCACAACATAATATAATACATAACACAACATAATATAATACATAACACATACCACAACATAATATAATACATAACACATACCACAACATAATACATTCCACAACATAATATAATACATAACACATACCACAACATAATACATAACACAACATAATATAATACATAACACATACCACAACATAATATAATACATAACACATACCACAACATAATATAATATATAACACATACCACAACATAATATAATACATAATACAATACACATACCACAACACAATATAATACATACCAATAATGCAATAGTTAATACAATACACATACCACAACATAATATAATACATAACACATACCACAACATAATACAATACATACCACAACATAATATAATACATAAAACAATACACATACCACAACATTATATAATACATAACAATAATGCAATAGTTAATACAATACACATATCACAACACAATACAATACAATACACATACCACAACATAATATAATACATAATACAATACTCATACCACAACATAATATAATACATAACACATACCACAACATAATACATTCAACAACATAACATAATACAATACCACAACATAATATAATACATAAACCAATACACATACCACAGCATAATATAATACAATACACATACCACAGCATAATATAATACATAACACATAACACTAATGCAATACACATATCAATACATAATACACATACCACTACATTATATAATACATATACCACTACATTACATAATACACATAACAATACATTGGGCAATACATATTACAATACACATAACAATACAATACTTAATACACATGACACAATACATAATACACATAACGCAATACATAATACACATAACACTACATAATACAATTCAAAATACATAAAAATGTCTGTCTCTTCACAGTCCCCATCGTACCATAAGCTGTTCTTTTATCTGTTTTTTATTTCTCCATTTGAATGTATTGCTATCTTGAAATATGTGCTGCTCTGTTCTGGTCCAACTGGAATTTTCTTATTTGGCGCACATGACCACACAACTGGGCAGTAGCAACTGCCTGGTTGATTTAGATGTATAAAAAAAATAATAATAATAATAAAAGCAGAGAAATCATGGACACACCTCTTATCATGGACACACCTCTTATCATGGACACACCTCTTATCATGGACACACTTATCATGGACACACCTCTTCCCATTTTAGAAACCATTGAGTCTATATGTTTTAGATGTTTAGGATTGAGTGAGTGATATGTCCCAAAAACAATGCCTTTAGCACCAGCCTATTGCTAGTTACCAATTCTAAAACTGACTGGAGCTCTATGTTAAGGGTGTCAGGTATTTATTTTACTGTCATAGCTGACATGTATACGGTTGAGTCGTCAAAGCACATAGACACACAGGCTTTATTCAAAGTCAGCTGATGGTCATTAATAAAAACAGAAAACACTCAACTGAATTTGCATTAGAGAGACTTCCATTAATAAAGATAACCCTTTGTTATATTAGACAGGTAAATCTCAATCCATGATAAGGCAGAGGATGTAAATCCATAACTAGGGTTATGGCGGTGATGACATTTTGTCACCTGGGAATTGTCATTCAAATAACTGCCGGTCTCACGGTAATTGACCGTTAATTAATATAAACACGTTTAGCATCTCCGGCTTTTACGCGCAGCCTACAAGCCACTGATGGGGACCTTTGGAACATCTACAGTGCATTCCGGAAGTATTCATCCAGAGGAAAAACCAGTCGCATATAGTGGACTTTTCTCAATCTCAAGAGAAAAAAAAGCGTTTCTCAAACTAGTATCATTTTGGAATCATTTGAGTCCAAAGTATTGAGTCCAAAGTATTGAGAAATAGCCATTTTGATACATATGTGAGACAAATTATCTTTGTTTGAGATTAACATTTAAGCACTATCTGAGAAGTACGGTTGAAGTCGGAAGTTTACATACACTTAGGTTGAAGTCATTAAAACAAGTTTTTCAACCACACCACAGATTTCATGTTAACAAACTATAGTTTTGGCAAGTCGGTTACGACATCTACTTTGTGCATGACACAAGTAATTCTTCCAACAATTGTTTACAGACAGATTATTTCACTTAAAATTCACAATTCCAGTGGGTCAGAAGTTTACATACACTAAGTTAACTGTGCCTTTAAACATCATTTGAGTCAATTAGAGGTGTAACTGTGGATGTATTTCAAGGCCTACCTTCAAACTCAGTGCCTCTTTGCTCGACATCATGGGAAAATCAAAAGAAATCAGCCAAGACCTCAGAAAAAAAATGTAGACCTTCACAAGTCTGGTTCATCCTTGGGAGTAATTTCCAAACGCCTGAAGGTACCACTTTCATCTGTACAAACAAAAGTATGCAAGTATAAACACCATGGGACACGCAGCAGTCATACCGCTCAGGAAGGAGACACGTTCTGTCTCCTAGAGATGAACATACTTTGGTGCAAAAAGTGCAAATCAATCACAGAACAGCAGCAAAGGACTTTGTGAAGATGCTGGAGGAAACCGGTACAAAAGTATCTATATCCACAGTAAAACGAGTCCTATATAGACATAACCTGAAAGGCCGCTCAGCAATGAAGAAACCACTGCTCCAAAACTGCCATAAAAAAGCCAGGATACGGTTTGCAACTGCACATGGTGACAAAGATCGTACTTTCTGGAGAAATGTCCTCTGGTCTGATGAAACAAAAATAGAACTGTTTGGCCATAATAACCATCGTTATGTTTGGAGGAAAAAGGGGGAGGCTTGCAAGCTGAAGAACACCATCCCAACCGTGAAGCACGGGAGTGGCAGCATCATGTTGTGGGGGTGCTTTGCTGCAAGAGGGGCTGGTGCACTTCACAAAATAGATGGCATCATGAGGAAGGAAAATTATGTGGATATATTGAAGCAACATCTCAAGACATCAGTCAGGAAGTTAAAGCTTGGTCGCAAATGGTTCTTCCAAATGGACAATGACCCCAAGCATACTTCCAAAGTTGTGGCAAAATGGCTTAAGGACAAGAAAGTCAAATTATTGGAGTGGCCATCACAAAGCCCTGACCTCAATCCTTTAGAAAATTTGTTGGCAGAACTGAAAAAGCGTGTGCGAGCAAGGAGGCCTACAAACCTGACTCGGAACACCAGTTCTGTCAGGAGGAATGGGCCAAAATTCCCCCAACTTATCAACTACCCAAAACGTTTGACCCAAGTTAAACAATTTAAAGGCAATGCTACCAAATACTAATTGAGTGTATGTAAACTTCTGACCCACTGGGAATGTGATGAAATAAATAAAATCTGAAATAAAATCACTATACTATTATTCTGACATTTCACATTCTTAAAATAATGTAGTGATTCTAACTGACCTAAGACAGGGAATTGTTACTAGGATTAAATGTCAGGAATTGTGAAAAACTGTGTTTAAATGTATTTGGCTAAGGTGTATGTAAACCTCCGACTTCAACTGTATAAGATCTCAATATAATCTCCCCAGGATCTCACTCGTCTTATATGTGCCTCATAAAATTGTTTGGGAGCAATAGCCTGAGAATTACATGACAACACATGGAGAATAAATGAGACATAATAGAGATGTAACTGTAAGGCACAATATTATTTTATTCACACCTTTTGAAACAATGAAATGTAATTTCAAAGTTGAATGTATAGTCTAACAGTATCACATTGTTCTAAATGTTGAGCACATGAAAGTTGAGCCCATGATCTACAGAGACACAACAAACATGAGTGTGCTCGTTTCCAAGGAAAATAAGATGAATACAATAAGGCGGAAACCAAGTACTCAACAGAAAACTGTCTATTCGACAATTAAGATCGAAACCAATTAGTCAATTTGTTTAATTAAGACACTATGATCAATAGTATCACAAGATAAACTGAAGTACACTGGAAGCAACACAAGCTAATGGAGAAATGAAAGGAAACACTGACCAGTATCAGTTGCTTTCAAAAAGTCATTAGCTTAACGAGAGCTGTTTCAACTGTGGTGCTGAACACTGTTTTATGTTCGAGTTTGTTGGGGGTGTTTTGGGCAGTGTGCAAGGGGCTTAACGGACTTAAGGTATCCTTTTTTAGAACTAAGTTTAGCATAACCAACGTGAACTTATAATTATAAGGTTCTATCTTATAATTAAGAGGGGGGGGGGGGGGGGGCTGTTGACATAATGTTGATCTAAAATCTGTTCTTTAAATGTATGTGAAGTTAAGATTTTTTAAATCTAAATGTCCTAGAATGTGGATACTTGGTATTCTTAGTACCTTCAGGGTGATGACCTTGCTGAGCAATAAAAGATGAATATACTAAATAACAGTTTTGATCATGGCAAATAAACAAAAAAAACACTGACCAAATGTAGTCTCGACTCAAATGCAGTTATTAACTAAAATAACAAAGAATAAGACAATACTTAAATTAAGAGCCCAATGCCCCAACTTGCCCATCTTCTTTTAACGTTTGGATTTTTCAGCACTGTGCCGGCACTTGTTAATGAAAGCCTTCTTTAGTTTTAGACTCCACCGCCTTCCAGCCGTCCATGGATGCAAAACGCAGGACATAAGCTGCAGTTGATAAACTGAGAAAAGAAAGTTGTTTAAGAAACCATTTGGTGTAGAGTATAAACTAAAAGCCTTAAATGTCAGAACAACATTTCAAGTCTTCTGAACAATACCCCCATCTCTCATTCACCTAAATGGATATGTGAGGTTCTGTGTGGATTTTGTATGTTGCTGTAGTTTATCAAAGGTTATACTTACTCAGGAGTGCGTTCACTCAGGCCTGGTCCAGCATCGATTTGCCTTCAGGACACTTTCCATGCCGTCCAAAAGGCATCAGCGTTGACACTCCTCGTTAGAGAAAAAATGGTCAAACAGGAGATGATTAAATTATGATATGTACAGACCACAGCCTGGATACTGCTCCTGATTAAATTATGATATGTACAGACCACAGCCCGGATACAGCTCCTGCTTGCCCATCCTAGGAGGTGTGTCGGATTCAGCCTCTTGGAATTTCTCAAGACTGTCACATAAGCCCCTCACAGCTTTGACTTGGTCAGGCCACATGTAACATTACATGAGAGTGTTTTGAAACAATGACAACTATATATATATTTTTTTTTATTATTTAACGAGGCAAGTCAGTTAAGAACAAATTCTTATTTACAATGACTGCCTACCTACAGGGTCAGCCATAGTAGGACGGTGCCCCTGGAGAAAATTAGGGTTAAGTGCCTTGCTCAAGGACACATCGGCAACTTTTTCACCTTGTCGGCTGAGGGTATTCGAACCAGCGACCTTTCGGTTACTGGCCCAACGCTCTAACCGCTAGGCCACCTGCTTCTCAGACGAGCAAAGTGAAAGAATGAAACTACATCTTACTCAACCTCAACAGCACCTCCCCTCCTCCATTAGTTTAAAAACTTGCTGATTGCAGATCTGGCATGGCTGCCATGGTCTGTGTTAATCTTCCATGGGCTCCCCATGTTCACTCTGTGGACTGCAGTCAATAACAACTGTGTCATGTCTACATTAACACTAGAAGCACTGAGCAGTCAAAATTACTATAGTGGGATTTAAAAATAAACAATCCCATGCACTGCTCAGAACCAATACAAACAGACAATTGTGCAAGTAAAAATTTCAGACAGATACTATTAGCTTTTGTGGCCAGCACCTATTTCCTGTGTCATCAGCATCATGCAGCATTCCTGCTCCGTCTCCCTCACTTTAGGTGCTGGCTTGCGCTGTCTCTTTGGCAACTCTCTAGCTGGCAGAGACTTCTTCATTCTTGATCATTTCAGGCTGGTGGGTGACATCAAATGCAATAAAAACACTGATGCAAAATGTACTGCAAATTGAGCCTACAACTATAATTAAGACAACGGTAAAGAGTGTTTCCCACAAGAATAGCTACACCTGTCACAATGTTTGATGTGTGGTTACCAATGGTGACAGGGACTCGTCATCATTTTGGAAGACCAAGCCTTTGAAAGAGGGTGGAAAGTGGAATTTCATTTTCTCCCAACTGCCTGAATTACACAGACTGTCTGGATGGGGAAATGTTACTAAATTGGGAGACTGGTTCCAGCCCCTCCACTTCAAATGCACTAGCTGATTGGAGACTAGCTGACATAAAGGGGCGGCAGGTAGCCTAGTGGTTAGAGTGTTAGGCCCTTAACTGGCAGGTTGCAGGATCGAATCCCTGAGCTGACAAGGTAAAAATCTGTCGTTCTGCCCCTGAACAAGGCAGTTAACCCACTGTTCCTAGGCCGTCATTGTAAATAAGAATTTGTTCTTAACTGACTTGCCTAGTGAAAAAAAAAAAAAAATAGATTATTTGCATATTCAACCCCTTTTTACCCCAGAAACACAGGATAAATTTAACTTACACTTTCCACCCCCTTTAACAGCCTCTGTGGTGCAATTCAGTCCTCAACGTTTTACTTTATATACATTGAAAATATTGTTGCAAAAACGAATTAAACTTAATATAGACAACTGAAGGACATTATAGTAGGTCCATAAACATATGATCCCATTTCAGATGCATTATCTAGCTCCAACCCATACTAGGTTGCTGTGTGGCTTGGTCTTGTGGGCTTAGTTCAAGTTTGCCAGGTGGCAGGGGGATAGCTAATTGTAATGCTCACCTACATTTGTAAAGTTATCTTTTTACATCTGCTTTCAACACAAGTTAGGTAACGTTGGCTAGCTTTGGAAAAACACGTCTCACATAGCCAAAGTTACCCAAACTAATAACACGAACGTTAGTAACATTTGCCAAATAAATTAGCCACTAGCTAGCGTTAGACTGCTAACGTAAGCTAGCTAGCAAAGGTTAGTTAGCTGATAGCTAGCCCGGCTAAAATGACATGATGGCGCTTACCTGACGGGAGGACAATGCAATTCAGTTGTTTGAGTACTTGGAGTATCCTGCTTCTCCTTTCTCCGGCGTTAGTTTGCAGACCTTTCTAGTCACAAAACACATTTTGAATCATGACCGTTTAGCTAAAGAATCCCAACTCAATAAAGTGCCTATCTATCTATCTATCTATCTATCTATCTATCTCAGGCGCCGAGCTGCTCGCCAACTACCAATCAATATTTAGTATAAAATATAGCGCTGCACTTAATGAGCAAACACCAAAAACAAGAGGGAAAATGTTTACTTCCTAGTTTTTATTGTTTTTATTATCTAGGAACAAATTAATGTTCCTAGGCGTTTATCTTTTCATTTGTTCTTAGTCTGAAGCAAAAAACACTTTGTAAAGGCGTCCAACAATAAGAAACGAACTATATTGTAAGTATAGGCTACCTGAAGCATGCCAATATAATTATTATTAATTGTCATAATGGTTGTTGTTGGTTTAGCTGTTCGCAAAATTGTAATTACACAGTGTCCAGAATGACTGAAAGGCATGACTCATCGCGTCGTTGGAGAGAAAAAAAAACCTTATGAAACGACATAGACGCATAGGACTGAACATGTACAGGTGAGGAGTAATAGAGCCCCTTTTACACTGCCATGATTATATGTTTCTCAGTAAAGCATGACTGAATATTTACCATAACAAACCAATTTTTCATAATCCCTGCTTCTATTTTCCTGTATATGCAGCTGGGCATGGAGCATAACTCAGGAAGGCTGGGGGAAAGCACTTATCAAAGTTCAGGTACTTGGCTACATTATTAGGGCTGGCCTACAGCCCACTGATCCCAAGTAAATTACAGTGAAAACACATTTGCGCCTCAGGTGTATCACATCCACAGGCATGGTTGCTACACACACACACACACACACACACACACACACAGGATTTCACAAATACAGTGTAGTTTTATTGTACGGCAACAAAATGTACAAGATGAGTCAAAAGATGTATTCTGTCACAAATAGCTAAAAACTAAATATTTAGGACCAAATCTATACATTTTGTAGCTGTAAAGATGAGTTATTGTATTTAGTTTGTTGTTTTCATATACATTGTTTTCACTTGTTCACAGGATCATCACAACATAAAGAGCATTCCAACCCAAGACCAGAAGCCTCATATACACAGCAGAATATTGAGGAAATTCACATTGAGGAAGATTGGGATGTCTTTGAAGAGGAGTCTCTTGCCATGAAGGAGTCAGCCTATGATGATAGACTAAACTGGGATGAGGAATTTGAAAGTGTTGCTGGCAGAGATGGAGCTCCCTCAACATGCAAGGAGGATTCAGTAATTCATGCGGAACAACCACTCTATGACAATGCCCCTACAACGTTTGCTGAGTACCTTCTTATCATAATGACATACTGTATATAAATTGTCACAAAGTCACTGGAAAGGCCCTCATTGACTTACTGAAACTGATTACGTTGCTTTGCCCAGAGCAGCTTTACACAGATTGTTTGTGCATCATACACAAATTCAGAGACTTTCCCCCCCTACTCTGCTGCAGTATCCTATATCTTGCACAAGTACTGTAGTCATTGTTTGGTATTAGTTGAGAAGGCATAATAGCATACGTCAATTTTGTGGTGCCAATGTGCTAAAAGAGGAAGCAACATCTTCTTTTATTGAAGTTTCTATTGAGGAGTAACTGCAGATGCTGTTTGCAAAAGAGGGTTTCAAAGAAACTGAATTTCAGATTCAACAGGCAGAAAAAGGGAAGAAGGAGGATATGCAGTATATGATGGAGAGGTGTACACAAAATATGCAGCTGTTGCTGGGCGATTAAGCGATCCTAGAAATATATCATTTACCTGGAACACTAGTGGAGTGCCTATTTTTAAATCTCAGTCTGGCCATTTTATTGTATCATTAATGAGTAGAGCTACAGTGAACGCGCTAAACAGGAAAATGATTTTTGATTGTAAAACCTGCCAATGCCGTTGTAGAATTCTATGCCAGAATGTCCAATGACTACAGCTTTTGCCAAGAAAGTAGTTATTTAAGGACGAGTGTGATCAGAGCAAGTGTGTTTCAACTTGAGGAAGGCAATCTGACTGCCTTGGAGGAGTATGTAGGTCACCCCATTCAGAACAGAACTCTGAGAGCCTTTAAACGGGCTCAGGTTGGTAGAATGCAGCTCACATCCAGACATTACAAGAAAGACAGAAGAAGAAACAACTTCACTATTGTATATCGTAATGGGACACAGATCAAGTATGGCCAAGTGGAGTTTTTTTTCACACATGAAGAATCTGGCAACTCTTCCATGTTAGCACTTGTTTGTTAATTTGAGAGTGCAGATATCTGCCTGTTGCAAAATGATGAACAAGTGGCACATATTTTCATATCGTGCCCCTTCTGGAAACCCCTGTACGGATGGTTGTTGTCACTCTGCAGCAGGTTCTGGGCAAAGTTGTTTGTATGGATCTATCCTCAATGCCTGGCCTTGTTTTTGTGGGGCATTTCCCGAATACTCTGGAGAAAGATTAGCACAAGCTACTTTAAGAACACAGAAAAGATCGTTTTAAAGTCATTAAAACAGCATTGCCAGTTCTGCCTAAGGCGGCACACTACTTTGTCATTCTTCATTGTTCTCTTTATTGTTTGTTATTAATGTTTTGTAAACATATGGCTTGATTTGTTCATGTCTTGGATATTTTGTTTTCTATTTCAGTAGTTTCATTAACATACTGTACTGACTGATAGTCCACAGGGAGGTTCTGGGGATGCAGCAACCCATACCCTCCACTGTCACAACATCTTTATACTGTACATTGGATGTGTAGTTAATTGTGCTGTTATTTAAAGAATAATAAAAAAAATGATTTAAAGAAATTGGTTAAATTATATTCTAGCTGAGCGAATGACCACCACTTTGCCTTATATAGTAAATCTGATTCAAAACTTTACATTGATGCAAAATAAGACTTATAAGAGCATTTTGAGATCTTGATTTATTAAACAAATGATCCAAATAAGATTAAGATTAAGATTAAGCAGTGTTAGATTTGAATGTGATAACAGACATATTTGAGAAATTGCACCGTCATAAACGGGTGAGGAAACTTTTAAGAAACTGATAAGATCTTCCATTTGGATCTGAGTAAGAACTTAAGTGTTGAGACTTGGATGTGATAACTGAAACATATTTGAGACGTTGGATTCAGTCATCAATGAGACAACTGAGTTTATCTTTAGATCTGGCTGTTTATCTCACTCATTGAAGGTTTTGAGACACATCAAGAACATTGGAATGAGACTTACCCCAGAACATTGTGAGACATTTTGAGATCTTATAGCTTGATCATAGTGAGACATGTCATAGGCTATTTCTCAGGAGCAGTATTTGAGAAGTATGAGAAAATAGTCAAAACCTCATATTGGTGTTAAATTGTGCTTAATCATGTCTAGGAGAAATAAATGTGGTTAAGAAGAGATCTTTACTTGGATTTTCCTTTCCTCTGGGCAGATCCCTTTCCTTTCCAATATTTTGTTATGTTACAGCATTATTCTAAAATTGATTAAATTGTTTTTTTCCCCCTCATCAATCTACACACAATACCCCATAATGACAAAACAAAATTTAGAAATGTTAGCAAAATATTATTATTTTTTAACCTGGAAATATCACATTTGCATAAGTATTCGGACCCTTTACTCTGTACTTTGTTGAAGCTCCTTTGGCAGCTATTACAACCTTGAGTCTTCTTGGGTATGATGCTACAAGCTTCAAAATGTCAAGGTTTATGAATACTTTCCGAATGCACTGTAGTAGGCCTAGCTGATGGGATCCTCCTCTTTTTAATAGAGGCCATCAAAACTCAGTTTACTCATGCAATTGCATAGCCTATAGAAATGTTGCGCAACAGGAACATATTTTATTCCATGCATCAACCAGCTATGAGGAGCTGGCTCTCGCTCCGCAACAGGTGATCCTATTCCGCTCTGAATGCCAGGGCTCTCCTGAAGTGTTTGATTAGATTTTCCCTTGCATTTGCATTGACGTCAGAGTGATTAGAGGGACAATAGAGCGCTGAGTACCGGCCATTAGCGATTGGCCATTACAAGTTTGGTAGGCTACTAATGACCATCAGAGAAATCAGAGCTCAGTTTTGGAGCAGCCTAGTTACTGTGACTCAACGGTCACATGGAATTTGACTGCTGTCATGACTCCTGACTGCTGGTGTGGTGGTAATACAGTCACTGTAACAGCCCTATCCATAACATGTTATGATCAATGATTTCAAAAGCTGCACTGAAATCTAACAAAACAGCTCCCACAATATTCTTATTATAATTTTATTTTAGCCAATCATCAGTCATTTGTGTCAGTGCTGAGCTTGTTGAGTGCCCTTCCCTATAAGCATGCTGAAAGTCTGTTGTTAAATCGTTTTTTTTCTTCTGTAAAATAACATTGTATTTGGTCAAACACAACAGGATGATTGGTTGGCTGTTTGAACCATTTGCTATTTGCTATTCTTGGGCAGCGGAATGACCTTTGCCTCCCTCCAAGTCTGCTAATCTTGTCAACAAAAAAGTTATTAAAGTGGTTGGCAATATCAAAGGATTTTGTTATGAACAAGCCTCGATGAAGGATGGAGCCGAGTTTGCTTTTTTTGCCTAGAATTTCATTTAAGGTACTCCAGAGATTTTTACTATCATTCTTTATATAATTTATCTTTGTTCTATAGTATAGTTTCTTCTTCTTTTTGTTTAGTTTACTTACGTGATTTCTCAATTTACTGTATGTTTGCCAATCTGCTAGGTTGTTAGGTGAGGCAGATAAACCTGTAGCAATGTATCCATGGGGATTTGGCAGTTTTTTGACGGGCGCATGCCTGTCGGTAACTGGAAGAAGCAGTTTTCATAAATGTTTAAAGTGCAGCGTCAGGTTGTTCCTCATTAAACACATCAGACCAACAAATACTCTTGTATGATCGCTTAAACACAATTTTAGGTCCAGTCTTTGGACCATCCTACTTTGGAATACCCTGGTAGGTTGACTGATAACCTGAACCAGATTGCAGATATCGGTCACAGTTTAAAGCTTATTTTTGAGTGGACAGCTTGATGACAACCAGTCAATATTTACGTCACCCATAAAAATATACCTCTGTTGATATCACATACATTATCGAGCATTTCACACATATAGACTTTTAGCACTCAGTGGTCTATAGCAACTTCCTACGAGAATAGGCTTTAGTTGAGGCGGATAAACCAGTAGCAATATTACTTCCACATCATCTGATATGAGATCCTCTCTCAGGTCCTGGGTGTATTAATCCCTGGTCAGTGGCTTTAGATCCTGGGTGTATTAATCCCTGGCCAGTGGCTTTAGGTCCTGGGTGTATTAATCCCTGGCCAGTGGCTTTAGGTCCTGGGTGTATTAATCCCTGGTCAGTGGCTTTAGATCCTGGGTGTATTAATCTCTGGTCAGTGGCTTTAGGTCCTGGGTTTATTAATCCCTGGCCAGTGGCTGTAGGTCATGGGTGTATTAATCCCTGGTAAGTGGCTTTAGGTTCTGGGTGTATTATTCCCTGGCAAGTGGCTTTAGGTTCTGGGTGTATTAATCCCTGGTAAATGGCTTTAGGTTCTGGGTGTATTAATCCCTGGCCAGTGGCCTGGTTTCTGTGTGTCTCTGTTGTTAAGAGCAGACTGGTGGCATAGCAGGGACCGCTGGGCCACAGAGAGGCCAATCAGGGAGCTGCTGGGCAACAAATAGGCTAATCAGGGAGCTGCTGGGCCACAGAGAGGCCAGGGCACATTATGCTTATTCTGTCCAGTTAAATAAATATATGCCCTGAGACATTCCTTTTGTCCATCCTCTGAGCTCCCGAGTGGCGTAGCGTTCTAAGGCACTGCATCTCAGTGCTAGAGGAGTCAATACAGACCCTGGTTCGATTCCAGGCTGTATCACAACCGGCCGTGATTGGGCGTCCCATAGGGCGGTGCACAATTGGCCCAGTGTCGTCTGGGTTAGGCCGGTGTAGGCCGTCATTTTAAATAAGAATTAGTTCTTAACTGACTTGCTTAGTTAATAAAATAAAAATCACACTGCAGTCTCCGTCATGCTTCAACACACATTCTGGGTGCAATTGATCTCTCTCTCTCTCTGAACTTGATCTAAAAAACATAATGGTTAAATGGCAGTATCCTAGCTGCTACAATTGAACAACATGTTTTTGCCAACCAAACAACAGTTGCCTGTTTGCATGATTAACAACCAACAACTGTTTTAACCCTTCATCTATGGAACTCTGTTTTGTTTCTCGTGAGGCACAATGCCCTCTACCATAGACAGACCAGGCTGCCAGGCAGGCAGCAATAACACAGACAGACCAGGCTGCCAGGCAGGCAGCAATACCAATCTGAACAGCAGAGACTTAGAGCAGAGCAGAGTAGAGCAGCATTGATGTTTCTCAGCCACCAGTGTGTTGAGCTGCACAGCAGGTCTGCATTATGTGCCATTAGCAGAGATGAGAGGGGCATGCCGAATCCCACACATTTGTGATGAAGAGGCTTGCTGAGCGAGAGGGAAGGGAGAGAGAGGGAGAGAGCACACCTGGATTCCTGGTCAGGATGGAGAGATGGGAGCAGTTGAGGGGGGATGACGAAATCGACCGAAAAACAATGAGAAAACAACCAGCCACAATGCAACATCATTGAAATAAACGAACAACACAGAACCTATGTGTAAAAACACAGATGATCACACACACACTCATCCAGACACCCGCACACACCCACCAGTGGAGGCTCCTCAGAGGAGGAAGGGGAGGACCATCCTACTGAGTGAATTCTTTAACATGTAAAAAAATAGAACCATTGAAATAGTTCTCCTTTTTAGATAAAACTATACTAAATATATTCACGTCACCAAATATCTGATTAAAACACTGTTTTGCAAGGAAGGTCTACAGTAGCCGCACTCTCAGCACTCTGTAGGGTAGCACCATGGTGTAGCCGGAGACAGCTAGCTTCCGTCCTCCTCTTGGTACAAAACTTAGGAGGCTCGTGGTTCTCACCCCGTTCCATAGACTTACACAGTAATGCAGTGCATAAAATGTTGTGAGCAGACTCAAAGCGAGAGAAAGAACAGTTTTAAACAAATTAATTTAAAAAAAAAATTAAGGAGAAGCAGCAGAGATTATGTAGTTGTATTTTTTTTCTTACACTTTCACTTTCACTTACGCTAGCTAATGCAGCTAATTTAGCCTACTCAACAACCTCACTCAAGCAGAGAGGAAAGATAGTTATGTTAGCTAGCTGGCTAAGTTTAAACAACACTCCAACTCTTCAGAGTCAAGGTAAGCTTTGTATTAATTTCTTGCCACCGGGGCCCGCCGGTGTAACTGCTAAACTGTACTGCGTGATTGTACACATGGATTGGATTGTGGGTTTACTAACGTGTTAGTTATAGTAGCTATGTTGACTATGACATTAGATAATATGGTGACAACGATGTAAGCTGTGTGTAACGTTTAGCGGTTATGGTATGAAGGTTTGCCTTGGAGAGCTTTTTTTGCCTGGTCACAGATGTCTGTTGTGCAGTCTAAAAGCTAAGGGAAAATGTGAGAGAAAGTTAGCACGTAGATGTGATGATGCTGTTTGTCTGGCTGCTATGAAAGTGAACTATGTGTGCGGGTGATCAGAGGTGTATTCATTCCCCCAATACTGTTGCAAAACTTTTCTTAATCAGAAGCAAACGGAATTAAATGGGGATGGACCTACCTTGAATTTGTCCTATAGAAACTCTTGTTTTATTTGCAAAACGTAACATTAGCCCTAGAAGAGCTAGATGAAGGCAAGAGTGTGCGAGGCGATATTGAATGTGTCACTACTCCAATTTGTCTCTAGACCTGTGCACCTACAGTGCATTCGTAAAAGTATTCAGACCCCTTTCCTTTTTCCACATTTTGTTAGGTTACAGACTTATTCTGAAATGGATTAACTTAAACATTTTCCTCATCAATCTACACACAATACCCCATAATGACAAAGCGAAAACAGGTTTTTAGACATTTTTGCAAAATGTATAAAAAATAAAAAACAGAAATACCTTATTTACATAAGTATTCAGACCCTTTGCTATGAGATTTGAAATTGAGCTCAGTTGCATCCTGTTTCCATTGATTATCCTTGAGATGTTTCTACAACTTGATTGGAGTCCACCTGTGGTAAATTCAATTGATTGGACATGATTTGGAAAGGCACACACCTGTATACAGTGCATTCGAAAAGTATTCAGACCCTGTGACTTTTTCCACATTTAGTTATGTTACAGCCTTATTCAAAAATGTATTAAATTGTTTTTTCCACTCATCAATCTACACACAATACCCCATAATGACAAAGCAAAAACAGTTTTTTAGACTGTAAAGTAACAACATTTATATGAAAAATTAAATGGGTCAGACTACTTCCGAATAAACTTTAATTTGTACACTCTTAGAAGTTTAGGTGCTATCTAGAACCTGAAAGGGTTCTTCGGCTGTCCCCATAGGAGAACCCTTTGAAGAACCCTTTTTGGTAACAGGCAGAACCTTTTTGAGTTCCATGTAGAACCCTTTACACAGAGGGTTCTACATGGAACCCAAAATAGTTCTGCCTGGAACCAAAAAGG
This sequence comes from Thymallus thymallus, assembly GCA_023634145.1. Classification (NCBI taxonomy): domain Eukaryota; kingdom Metazoa; phylum Chordata; class Actinopteri; order Salmoniformes; family Salmonidae; genus Thymallus; species Thymallus thymallus. Next base: position 7,277,769 of record CM042404.1, read on the forward strand.
GTTCTTTATAGGGTTCTCCTATGGGGACAGCCAAATAACCCCTTTTCTCTAAGAGTGTAGGCTAGGTTGTAGCAACCTCATGATGGGTATATAGGGAAAATCTGAGTGTCATGTAGTAGACTAAACCTATCGATGTTACTTTGAGCTGGGTGAGTGGAATATGAATGACAGTCATCCAATATGCTGTAATAGAAATAAGACCATGCTCATGAAAAAAAGATACCGTCCTCCCTAATCTTAAACAGCACCGACCACCACTGACACCCAAACATACGCACGCACGCACGCACGCACGCACGCACGCACGCACGCACGCACGCACGCACGCACGCACGCACGCACGCACGCACGCACGCACGCACGCACGCACGCACGCACGCACGCACGCACGCACGCACGCACGCACACACACACACACACACACACACACACACACACACACACACACACACACACACACACACACACACACACACACACACACACACACACACACAGTTTGTGACCCTGGAAATCAAACATCAGAGACATCAAAGCTCTCCTGAACACATCATACCTATATAACCCCAACCACGCGTTTACATTACCTGGAAAATATAAAGAGGGAAAGTCTTCAGTATGCCAACATTCATCTTACTTGATAGTGATGAGACAGCTTCACATCACATTATCACACCACGGCTACTCATTACTATTACCCAGTAAAAGGGTCCCGCTAATTTCATGTATTAAAGCAATTATTACAGTAGGGATCAAGACTACAGAACAAAGGCTGCCTACAATCAATCACTTCTCACATGAGTCACCACTTTAACTACCGCACATGAACACACGCACTTGAAGTCATAGTATGATAGATATACCGGCATTTGTTATTTGACAAGTTTACTGTGTGTAACTGTGTGTGAGCGAGAAATAGAGGAAGACAACTGAACCGCTTCGAACCCCAAGCTATAACACAGCTGAACAGTTATTCAACGTGAACCCCAAGCTATAACACAGCTGAACAGTTCATCAACGTGAACCCCAAGCTATAACACAGCTGAACAGTTCTTCAACGTGAACCCCAAGCTATAACACAGCTGAACAGTTCATCAACGTGAACCCCAAGCTATAACACAGCTGAACAGTTCATCAACGTGAACCCCAAGCTATAACACAGCTGAACAGTTCATCAACGTGAACCCCAAGCTATAACACAGCTGAACAGTTCATCAACGTGAACCCCAAGCTATAACACAGCTGAACAGTTCATCAACGTGAACCCCAAGCTATAACACAGCTGAACAGTTCATCAACGTGAACCCCAAGCTATAACACAGCTGAACAGTTCATCAACGCGAACCCCAAGCTATAACACAGCTGAACAGTTAATCAACGTGAACCCCAAGCTATAACACAGCTGAACAGTTAATCAACGTGAACCCCAAGCTATAACACAGCTGAACAGTTCATCAACGCGAACCCCAAGCTATAACACAGCTGAACAGTTAATCAACTCGAACTCCAAGCTATAACACAGCTGAACAGTTCATCAACGCGAACCCCAAGCTATAACACAGCTGAACAGTTAATCAACGTGAACCCCAAGCTATAACACAGCTGAACAGTTCATCAACGTGAACCCCAAGCTATAACACAGCTGAACAGTTAATCAACGTGGACCCCAAGCTATAACACAGCTGAACAGTTCATCAACCCGAACTCCAAGCTATAACACAGCTGAACAGTTAATCAACGTGAACCCCAAGCTATAACACAGCTGAACAGTTCATCAACCCGAACTCCAAGCTATAACACAGCTGAACAGTTAATCAACGTGAACCCCAAGCTATAACACAGCTGAACAGTTCATCAACGTGAACTCCAAGCTATAACACAGCTGAACAGTTAATCAATGCGAAACCCAAGCTATAACACAGCTGAACAGTTCATCAACGTGAACCCCAAGCTATAACACAGCTGAACAGTTCATCAACGCAGACTATTTAAATGTACCCCCTTTATTATTTATACTAATTGTTTTGCACTGACTCCCTGGCACTGGATTTATGCACTGACTCCCTGGTACTGGCTCTATGCACTGACTCCCTGGTACTGGCTTTATGCACTGACTCCCTGGTACTGGCTTTATGCACTGACTCCCTGGTACTGGCTCTATGCACGGACTCCCTGGCACTGGCTTTATGCACTGACTCCCTGGCACTGGCACTAGACTCTACCCACACACTCACACATACTACACTGACACTCCAACACCAATGCACGCACATACACACACACACACACACACACACACACGCACAAACACACTACATACGCTCACACACACACAAAACACACATGTGCATATTGACGCCACACACACTCACACAGGCACACTTCCACACACACGCTGCTGCTAATCTGTTTATTATATATCCTGATTGCCTCGTCACTTTTACCCCTACCAACATGTGCATACTTTATTACCTCGATAACCTCAATAGCAAGCCTATTGTGCTTTACTGAAACTCCTCTTTCTATTCTGGTTAGAGACAGTTTGCAGACAGAGAGGAGTCAGTCTCATTATCTACCAAACAGACAGAGAGGAGTCAGTATCATTATCTACCAAACAGACAGAGAGGAGTCAGTCTCATTATCTACCAAACAGACAGAGAGGAGTCAGTATCATTATCTTTATTTAACTAGGCAAGTCAGTTAAGAACAAATTCTTATTTACAATAACGGCCTACACCGGCCGAACTCGGACGACGCTGGGCCAATTGTGCGCCACCCTATGGGACTCCCAATCACAGCCGGTTGTGTTACAGTCTGGATTCGAACCAGGTTGTCTGTAGTGACGCCTCTAGCACTGGTGGGAGAGATCTTGAACGTGTGATGTTAGCAAAACCTCCCAGAGAGCTGAACATAGAATCATCTGTATATTTCCCCATATACAATTGTTTTTACTCAGTACCTTGCCTGTTAAATAAAATAAAATAAAATACAATTTATTGCGGGTGTAGCGAAATGCTTGTGCTTCTACCTGTGGATGGGGGGGTGCACCTTCTGCTGTTTCCTGAAGTCCACGATCGTCTCCTTTGTTTTGTTGATGTTGAGTGAGAGGTTGTTTTCCTGGCACATCTAAAAAGCCCAAATGCAGGACAAGGGAACGATTTGGCGGGACATTTGTCAGTGGACAGAATCATTTTTGGGGGAGCCAGGTTAATGGATCATGTCACTGCCTGTTAAAGGGGCAATCTTTTTGGTCTCATTGATCTTATAAATGAAAGATACCCATTGATACTTGAAGAATATAATGTATAAATGTCTCATGAGCTTAGTTCAACTCCCAAAATAAACCTGTTTTACTCCAATGTTTGTAAACAAAGTGAATGTAAATTTAGAGTATGTACATTTTGGGCTCCCAAATGGCACAGGGGTCTAAGACACCGCATTTTAGTACTAGAGGTATCACTACAGACAACCTGATTCAAATCCAGACTGTATCACTACTGGCCGTGGTTGGCAGTCCCATAGGACGGCGCACAATTGGCCCAGCGTTGTCTGAGTTTGGTTGGTGTATGCCATCGTTGTAAATAAGAATTTGTTCTTAACTGACTTGCCTAGTTAAATAAAAAAATGTAAACAAACACTTTATAGCCTAAAAACATGGTTACAACTATCATGTTGATATGATATGGATGGTCAGTCTATGGATTTGAGTGTTTGCATTTCTCCAGCCCCATCTCTCAGCTTTTTACTGAAACTGTGGCGGGAAGGACACTTAAGGTTTGCCGCTTTAAACACCTATAATAGAGTAATTAGTGTTATTATATGATGCAATCCTTTAATGAGTGAGTTACATTTATGCCATTAATATCAAGCAAGACCGATAACTAAATTCTTAGTATTACAAAGAAAAATAATGATATTGAATGCAAAATATGAACCCAAATGTATTGATAGCAAAACAAAATATTGCAAGGAAATCATTTGAAATGTGAGAACAAATTGAATGTAAATGGATGCAAAATCATTTACTTTTATAATAACATGATGAAATAAAACAGCTTTTCTTTGTTTGTTAGCCTTATTTCCAGTAGCACATTTCGGCACATTAATTCGAGCAACATAGCACCCTGCGTCCCTCTGCTGGTTTGTGTCTGAAGCTAAGCAGGGTCAGTCCTGGTCAGTCCCTGGACGGGAGAACAGATGGAGCTGGAAGTGGTGGAAAAATAAACTTGTGGAAGCAAAACATGTCACATGAAGGAGAAAGAAGATTCACAAGGGAAAACCTCTCTGGCGGCCCTCTAAGCTTTATTATTCACTCGCTGTACTGCAGCAGAGAGAGTGGAGGCCTTCTGACACTCACCACTAGAGAACAAAGATACATAGTCAACTGCGTCGCATCTCTCAAAGCTGTTTCAATATTTCACTTGTGGCTATTCATAGAAAAGCATACATGGATGCAAATATAGCATTCTGTGTATATAACAATACTGTTTTATACTATTGTTACACATGTATTACATATATTTTCAGCAGTTCTTTATCTGTCTTGAATACCTGTATACCCTCTTCCATTACAGGGGGGTGTCAGCAGGTACCATCATAACAAGAGCTCTATTTTCTACTGGGAGTGGGTTTGAGACGGAGTTGAGAACAACACGAGTTCTATGAAAGAATCAATTGTTTTGTTTTTAATAATGTGTGATAAAGACATTGTCAAACCTTAGGACTTTCTGTTATGGTTCCTCTACATTGAAATGGAAAGAAATCAGAGTTGTATTACCGTTGTGAGTCCTCACACTCAATGTGTGTCTGTTCCAATGCAATAAAACATCTGCTTTACAGAAGCCAACTTCGCTACGTGAGAAGCCTACCTGAGGTGTTGTAGCTCTGTGTCACTGGGGAGAGCTACGGAGTAGGATTGATAAATGAGGGGGTGATGTGTGTGTGCATGAAAGAGAGTCATTGTCAATGTAAGAGAGATAGGACTGGATATTGAGTAACATATTTAATTATTTCAACCGAGTTCAAAAGAGTCCTGTGTAATATTCTGAAACAGTAAATTGCATTTGTTTAAGCAAGGTTTTTTTCTTAAGAAACCCTTTGGAGTCAACCAATTTCAATCACAGTGGCAAACAACGTATTCACAGGCCTCCTGCAATGTAACAGCGTGAACAGCCATGCTAACTCCAAAATGGTTTAAATAAAAAGAGAGCTGCAGGGGGCAAATAATCTATTAAAATGCCATGTCAAGCTCTGCACTGCTGAAAATCACACTCTATTTCACGCCTGTGGAACTCACTGATTTATTTTGTGTGATTTATTTTTATTTTTATACAAAGATGACCGTCGGCTTCTATGGTAACATAATGTAGATGTCGATGCGAGGTGAGCTACAATGGAACATGGAGGAAGGAATAGGCAAAGCTCGGTTGTTAAAAACATAACCTCTATGACAAACTGCAAAAGTACAGTGCCAGTCTTTGTGTCAATGCCTCTCATGTCAATCACTAGGTACTCGTTACCTACATCACCAAGTAACTACATCACTAAGTACTCATTAACTACATCACTAAGTACTCTTTAACTACATCACTAGGTACTCATTAACTACATCACTAAGTACTCTTTATGTATATCACTAACCACTCTGGGCTGGATCAGTAAGTACAATGCAGTGACAATGGAGTGCAAGGCTCAACGGACCAAACTACAAGTCCCAGGGGGTATACAGTACAATATGCTATACAACATGCTCCAGAAACAGGTAAGAATCCACCTCAGGAATGGCTGGTGAGTAGTAGGCTACTGTATGCTGGGAGAGAGATCTACGGTATGGAATGCATCGGTGTAGATTATGCTTAATGTCAAAACTCTCACCAATTTGTTTCCATGACATTGGAGTGATACAGCCCTAACCCTAACCCTCCCCGGCAGCCCTAACCCTAACCCTCTCCGGAAGACCTAACCCTAACCCTCTCTGGTAGCCCTAACGCTAACCCTCTCCGGTAGCCCTAACCCTAACCCTCTCCGGCAGCCCTAACCCTAACCCTCTCCGGCAGCCCTAACCCTGACCCTCTCCGGCAGCCCTAACCCTAACCCTCTCCAGACGCCCTAACCCTAACCCTCTCCGGCAGCCCTAACCCTAACCCTCTCCGGCAGCCCTAACCCTAACCCTCTCCGGCAGCCCTAACCCTAACCCTCTCCGGCAGCCTAACCCTAACCCTCTCCGGCAGCCCTAACCCTAACCCTCTCCGGCAGCCCTAACCCTAACCCTCTCCGGCAGCCCTAACCCTCTCCGGCAGCCCTAACCCTAACCCTCTCCGGCAGCCCTAACCCTAACCCTCTCCAGACGCCCTAACCCTCCCCGGCAGCCCTAACCCTAACCCTCTCCAGACGCCCTAACCCTCCCCGGCAGCCCTAACCCTAACCCTCTCCAGACGCCCTAACCCTCCCTGGCAGCCAGTGTACAGTGTACATAGGAGCCCATGACTGATCATCAAACACTATGTCTCCTATCTGAGAGATCCTGTCAGGGACTCTAGCTGGTATTTTCTAATCTGCTAAACATAGCTGAACACTGCAGCTGCCTGTTTGCGCTCTAATGAGCTGCAGGGCATCAGCCGCTTGCATTCAATTATTTCGTAACCCAAAGGTTGGAAAAGGTCACCGGAGCACTGTCTACTGGATCTGATAACTAAATGGGTTATTGGAGTGGGGAGATGTTGGGGGAATGCTGATATCAAACACGGGAGTAATAAAAGCTTCACATACAGGGTTAACTACATGGGCCTCTGGTCAATAACAGCTAGATCCAAATACAAACACAACAAGAGTGTCATTGACTACTGTAGGAAGAGGACATTTGATGTATCACTAAACATTTACATTGACTGGTCATTCGTTGGAAATACACGTCAACACTTAATAGAAAACGGTGCCTTTTATCAGTATATTTTCATGGTATTTCGGCTCGCAGGCTCCCGATTGCTCAGTTTTGGTATTTTGGTTTTGGTGGTTCCAAACTTCTTCCATTTAAGAATGATGGAGGCCACGGTGTTCTTGGTGTCACGTCGGTGTTGTGGGAACGACCAAGCAGCAGCAATCGTAGTTCGACATAATTTATTCAATACAAGCAAACTTACACGAAAACTACAAAATGAAAGCAGTTACCCTAACGTACCATGAGTATGAGCTCAAACAGGAGTCTACACACTACAATGAACCACACCAAAGGATGAAAACACACATACTAAATAGGGTCCCCAATTAGAGACAATTAGAAGCAGCTGCCTCTAATTGGGGACCAACACAAAACCACCATAGACTTTTATAAACACCCCTGTCAGGCCCTGACGATAACCACCATAGCGAATAGCCAGAGGACTCCCTATGGCCAGAGCCTGACACTTGGGGACATTCAATGCTGCAGAAATGTTTTGGTACCCTTCCCCAGATCTGTGCCTCGAAATAATCCTGTCTCGGAGCTCTACGGACAATTCCTTTGACTCATGGCTTGGTTTTTGCTCTGACATGCACTGCCAACTGTAGGACCGTTTATAGACAGGTGTGTGCCTTTCCAAATCATGTCCAATCAATTGAATTTGCCACAGGTGGACTCCAGTCAAGTTGTAGAAACATCTCATGGATGATCAATGGAAACAGGATGCAACTGAGCTCAAATTCGAGTATCATAGCAAAGGGTCTGAATACTTATGTAAATAAGGTATTTCTGTTTTCATTTTTTGTAAATTTGCAAGTAAATCTAAAAACCTGTTTTCGCTTTGACATTATGAATACTTTCCGAATGCACTGTATGCTGCACAAAAATATAAATGGAGCATGTAAAGTGTTGGGCCAATGTTTCATGAGCTGAAATAAAAGATCCCCCCCAATAACTATACACACAAAAAGCTATACACACAATCTCTCAAATTGTGTGCACAAATTTGTTTACATCCCTGTTAGTGAGCATTTCTCCTTTGCCAAAATACACCCATCCACCTGACAGGTGTGGCTTATCAAGAAGCTGATTAAACAGAATGATCATTACGCTTGTGTGGGGGACAATAAAAGGCCACTCAAATTTGCAGTTTTGTCACACAACACAATGCCACAGATTTCTCAAGTTTTGAGGGAGTGTGCAATTGCCATTCTGACTGCAGGAATGTCCACCAGAGCTGTTGCCAGAGAATTTATTGATAATTTCTCTACCATAAGGAACCTCCAACGTCGTTTTTGAGAATTTGGCAGTATGTCTAACTGGCTTCACAACCACGCCACATCCGGCTTCTTCATCTGCGGGATCCTCTGAGACCAGCCACCCGTACAGCTGATGAAACAGGACTATGACCTCCCTATGCCCTCCCAGGCCCACCCATAGATTAGGGCCTAATTAATTGATTTCCTTATATGGACTCTAACTCAGTAATATTTTTTGAAATTGTTGCATGTTGCGTATATATTTTTGTTCAGTATACATAGCTACCTCAGTTACCTCGTACCCCTGCACATCGACTCAGTACTGGTACTTCCTGTATATAGCCATGTTATTTTTTACTCATCATTATTATTCGTTATTCACTGTGTATTTATTCCTAGAGTCACAATTTATATTTTATTTGCTATTCTTTATCTTTGCATTGTTGGAAAAGGAACCGTATGTAAGCATTTCACTGTTAGTAAACCTTTTGTTTAAGAAGCATGTGACAAGTAACCTTTAATTTGATTTTAACACAATGTCCTATTAAAAAGTATCTGTTTATGGCCCAGGGAGCCCTGCCAGAGAATTACAAGACGCTCATGCTTTGTTGCCTGTGTAATGAAGCGTTTCTGAGCTGAGCAAGCAGGTAGATCCTTAGGGCTTATGTTATGTTTTGTTATGTCTGACTCATGCAGGGTGGCTACATCACCTACCTGGCAGAGCTGGACATACACAGACAGAGCTGAGAGAGACAGACAGCCTTACCACTGACCAGACCTGAGAGAGACAGACAGCCTTATCACTGACCAGACCTGAGAGAGACAGACAGCCATACCACTGAATAGGGCTGGGCGAGAGATAGAACCTACCACTGAATAGGGCTGGGAGAGACAGATAGAACCTATCACTGAATAGGGCTGGGAGACAGATAGAACCTACCACTGAATAGGGCTGGGAGAGACAGATAGAACCTACCACTGAATAGGGCTGGGCGAGAGATAGAACCTACCACTGAATAGGGCTGGGCGAGAGATAGAACCTACCACTGAATAGGGCTGGGAGAGACAGATAGAACCTACCACTGAATAGGGCTGGAAGAGACAGGTAGAACCTATCACTGAATAGGGCAGGGAGAGACAGAGAGCCATACCACTGAATAGGGCTGGAAGAGACAGACAGCCATACCACTGAATAGGGCTGGGAGAGACAGACAGCCATACCACTGAATAGGGCTAAAATCAATACAATCAAGACTACAACAGTAATGACACGACCACCTCATTCTTCTCTCTGCAGGTTCTCAAAACACAATACAAAGACACGTCTACAAAATTCTGTCAAAGTCAATGGGCTGGGGGAGGTTTACAGATAGCTCTTTGAGATGAGGAAGAGGGTTTTGGTTGTGCTTAGAGACAGTAAATGTATTGTTGTTCATGAGAAGGATTGAAAGGTGCCATTTATCATCAATCTCCCATTCACAACAATACTTGCTGTGAAAGATCTGTCCTCCTAAGACTTTTCACACCTTTATTTAACTAGGCAAGTCAGTTAAGAACAAATTCTTATTTACAATGAAAGCCTACCTACAGGGTCAGCCCCTGGAGCAAATGAAGGTTAAGTGCCTTGCTCAAGGACACATCGACAAGTTTTTTCAACTTCTCGGCTTGGGTATTCAAACCAGTGACCTTTCGGTTACTGGCCCAACACTCTAACTGCTAGGCTACCTGCCACGCCTTCTGCATGCTAACTTAAAAAGAGAACTGGGTATTCAACAAGAATGTTGTATTGTAAAAGTAACATACAAAACAATACAGTACAATGTAGTAAAGTTCAGTGTGTCTTAGGTGTAGAGAACTGTAGCTACAGATTGTTACAACTGATAATGTGATTTAACCAAAGATTGTTGGTTTTCATTACTGAGAGTTACAGGATAGGTACTGTTTGGTGCAGCACAGAGGATTTTCGACCGACCTTGGCAATGCTGTCTTCTTCCTTGATTCGTGGAAACAGGAGTCTCAAAATGTCTGTGTCCAGTTGTAGGGGGTCCATTTTAATTTAGAAAATGCTCAGTTATTAAAATACACATTGTTGGATTACTTCATGGTCTATATTTTTGTTCAGTGTAGTTGGTCATGAAAATAGTGGCAGCATGTGCATCAGTGGTGACTGTTTTGACATGTGAAAGTGAAATAGGTGTTTATACTGTTGATCTTCCCAAAGAAACAACCAGTAATTTGAAAACTTGGCATAATAATTCTGTCATGCTGCTTTGTTGACAATTCAACAACAGAGGACATGGAAGTTAGCATTTATTTTGTGTATTAGCTAGCTACAGCTCAAGGGTTGAGAGTAAGTTCCAATCCAAAGCATCCTTAGGACCGTGAACCTGAGTAGCTGCCATAGAGATGACTGACTGAAGAGGGACTGTCAAGCTGTATCCTTAAGGGCAGCACACTAGAACAGCTGAAACATGTTCTGTTTTCTAATGGTAGTCATAGAAGTTAGGAGAAGAAATGGAGAGATGGGGTCCCTGAGAACCAAATGTGACATGATTCTCTGTTTAACAAGCATTTCACTACACCCGCATCTGCTAAACATGTGTATGTGATTTTCTTACCTTGAAATCTCTATTCTCAAACTTATATTACAAATGAACCTCGATAATTCAATTATATACTTAATACTGTATATTGTTGTTGCTCTGTTCAGTCTTTTGTTTAGGCTATTGCTAAATACAAGTAGTCTATGCTCATTGGGGGGAATGCATTCAGTTGTACAACTGACTAGTATCCTCCCCTTTCTCTTCCCTTTCTTGCCCACATCCAGGCAGTGTGAAGACAGATCATGAATATTGCAAAAGAATCCCATCTCATTACAGAGGTTAACCTGTAATTACACCCTCCATATGTTTGCCTTGCAGAAAGAACCCTAGCGTGAGAATAACAACCTGGTGGCTTTCTCAGCCAGCTCAACATCTGGACGTCTGTGATGATTAGTCTAGACCCAAAGCTATAGCGTTGTCCAGACAACAAACACAGAAAGCATATTGATGGTCATCGTTTGAGGGTAGAACAACAAAGTAAGAACCGAAATATTTGGTTTTGTTTTGAGTTTTTTTAGGGTAGAATATCTGAACTGAGCAGCTTGGTTCCCTTATCTTTTTTTATATACTTAACTTGTACGTTTTCAAATTTGAGAACGTATAGACATTGACGTCAATACAACATCCCCAGTCCTTCATCCCCCCTCACCCACCCACCGCACCAATAATAATTGAAAACGTTATGCAATTAAAATAAACAAAAATGCCTTTTCCTTATGGGGAAAAAGTTAGTACACCCCTACCTTTACCATCACATTAAATGGCTAAAATTTGAATTAGGTGTACCAAAACAAGTGCAAATGATAAGAAAACATTAGAGAGAAACTTAGGAGGGTCCAGCCTTCCATAAAGACAGGAAAATTGGTCTGGTTTGATTTTAACCATATGGGTGTGTTGTAACACATCATTCAAAGATCAAAAGAACTACCCGAGGCCCTAAGAATAAAGATTATTGATGCCCATGAGTCTGGGAGGGGTTACAAATCCATTTCCAAGCAATTTGAAGTACATCATTCCACTGTCCGACAGAAATTCCAGACCACTGGCAAACTACCTAGGACAGGTCGTCCCACCAAAGTCAGCCCAAGAGCTGACCGAGAGATGCTCATAAAAGAACCCCAGGGTAACATCAAGGGATCTACAGGTCTCTCTTGCTACAATGTCAAAGTGCATGGGTACACTGTCAGAAAGACACTGCACAAAAGGAAGGAAGAAGCCTCTGCTCTCAAAAAAGAATATCAAGACACAACTGACTTTACCCAGGTGTTGTCTGGCAAAAGTCAGTTGTGTCTTAATATTCTTTTTTGACAGCAGAGGCTTCTCCATTCTTTATGGACCCTCCTAAGTTTATCTGTAATGTTTTCTAAACATTTGATTTGCACTTGTTTTTGGTACACCTAATTCAAAATTTAGCCATTTTATGTGATGGTAAAGGTAGGGGTGTACTAAGGAAAAGGTATTTTTGGTTATTTTAATTGCATAACATTTTCAAAACATTTTTTAAAATATTTTTTTTAATGATTTGTTAAATTGGGTAACCTTTATCTGTCAATAGTATTGAAGTGAAGATTACATATTCATCTGTCCAAATATGTAAAAAAATTAAAGAGAACTTTCCAGGGGGTGTACTTACTTTTTCACATGACTGTATACAGTGCATTCGGAAAGTATTCAGACCCCTTGACTTTTTCCACATTTTGTTACGTTACATCTTTACTCTAAAATTGATAAAAAAATAAATACATCTAATCAATCTACACACGACACCCCATAACGACAAAGCAAAAAAAGGTTTTAGAAATTTTAGGAAATGTATTAAAAATAAAAAAACAGAAATACCTTATTTACATAAGTATAAAGACCCTTTGCTATGAGACTCAAAATTGAGCTCAGGTGCATACTGTTTTTATCGATCATCCTTCAGATGTTTCTAGAACTTGAAATGAAATTGATCGGACATGATTTGGAAAGGCACAAATCTATATAAGGTCCAACTGCTGACAGTGCATGTTAGAGCAAAAACCAAGCCATGCGGTAGAAGGAACTGTCCGTAGAGCTCCGAGACAGGATTGTGTCGAGGTACAGATCTGGGGAAAGGTACCAAAACATTTCTAGAAAGGCCTGAAAATAGCTGTGCAGCGACGCTCCCCATCAAACCTGACAGAGCTTGAGAGTATCTACAGAGAAGAATGGGAGAAACTCCCCAAATACAGGTGTGTCAAGCTTGTAGCGTCATACCGAATTACCAAAATTGATAAAAACCTGTTTTTGCTTTGTCATTATGGGGTATTGTGTGTAGATTGATGAGGCGGAAAACACTATCTAATTAATTTTAGAATAAGGCTGTAAGGTCTGAATACTTTAAGAATGCACTGTATATGACCCAATAACAATGTGATCCTATCTGTACACTGTAGCCACTGACATATGACATAACTGCCTATACTGAAAAAAACAATAGCCATTCTCCACTTCCAGCTCAAACAATATGATTGTCTTTTTTTCTTTAATTAAATTTGATTAGAATCTCAGTTTTTCTTCTCAGAATTGTTTTCCAATTTATTGTGACTCCAAATGTACAGTCATTAAAGAGCCAGAAAATATGACACTCTAAACATGAGAGCTTGTTATTTTCCACTGACAATACAATTTCCTGTTTCAAAAAGAGCCTTGTCAAAAGGAAATGTTTGTGACAGAGTATTTCCCCAAGTTGTCAGTGAAAGTTTTGTAACAAGACACTTACATGACTAGTACCTTTGGTTGTGGGCAGTCCACTGCAGCCACAGCCTTACAGTATTGTATTTAAAATGTCAATGTGTCAAGCCAAACCCTGAGCGAACACAGTACTGCATGTCCAAACCTTCTGTCAGTGATACAAGCAAATTCTAGAGAATCCATGATCAAACCAAAGATACTGTATTTCTGTTTACAGAATGTGAAAACTTACAGTAGCTCTAAGTGGATCAGTAAGGTCAGGGGTGAAAATAAATGTAATTTTTTCCCAGTATGGGACTTCATATGTGGGACTTCCTATGTGGGACTACCTATGTGGGACCTCCTATGTGGGACCTCCTATGTGGTACCTCCTATGTGTGCACACACCCCCAAAAAATGTATGGGCCTAATCATAGAATGACATATATGCTTAACAAAAATATAAAAGCAACATGTAAAGTGTTGGTCCCATGTTTCATGAGCTGATTGCCCATAAGCTTATAAGTAATCCCGCTATGCCCTCAGACGAACCATCAAACAGGCAAAGTGTCAATACAGGACTAAGATTGAATCGTACTACACCGGCTCTGATGCTCGTCGGATGTGGCAGGGCTTGCAAACCATCACAGACTACAAAGGGAAGCACAGCCGAGAGCTGCCCAGTGACACGAGCCTACCAGACGAGCTAAACTACTTCTATGCTCACTTCGAGGCAAGCAAAACTGAGGCATGCATAAGAGCACCAGCAGTTCCGGATGACTGTGTGATCACGCTCTCCGTAGCCGATGTGAGTAAGCGCTTTAAACAGGTCAACATTCACAAGGCAGCTTGGCCAGACGGATTACCAGGACGTGTACTCCGAGCATGCACTGACCAACTGGCAAGTGTCTTCACTGACATTTTCAACAAGTCCCTGATTGAGTCTATAATAATAACATGTTTAAAGCAGACCACCATAGTCCCTGTGCCCAAGAACACTAAGGTAACCTGCCTAAATGACTACAGACCCTTAGCACTCATGTGTGTAGCCATGAACTGCTTTGAAAGGCTGGTCATGGCTCACATTAACACCATTATCCCAGAAACCCTAGACCCATTCCTATTTGCATACCGCTCAAACAGATCCACAGATGATGCAATCTCTATTGCACTCCACACTTCCCTTTCCCACCTGGACAAAAGGAACACCTATGTGAGAATGCTATTCATTGACTACAGCTCAGCGTTCAACACCATAGTGCCCTCAAAGCTCATCACCAAGCTAAGGATCCTGGGACTGAACACCTCCCTCTACAACTGGATAGTGGACTTCTTTATGGGCCGCCCCCAGGTGGTAAGGTTAGGTCACAACATATCTGCCACGCTGATCCTCAACACTGGGGCCCCTCAGGGTACTGTACTCCCTGTTCACCCACGACTGCACGGCCAGGCACGACTCCAACACCATCATTAAGTTTGCAGACGACACAACAGTGGTAGGCCTGATCAACGACAACGTCGAGACAGCCTATAGGGAGATCAGAGACCTGGCCGTGTGATGCCATGATAACAACCTCTCCCTCAACGTAATCAAGACAAAGGAGATGATTGTGGACTACAGGAAAAGGAGGAGGACCGAGCACACCCCCATTCTCATCGATGGGGCTGCAGTGGAGCAGGTTGAGAGCTTCAAGTTCCTTGGTGTCCACATCACCAACAAACTAGAATGGTCCAAACACACCAAGACAAAGAGGGCAAGACAAAGCCTATACTCCCTCAGGAGACTGAAAAGATTTGGCATGGGTCTTCAGATCCTCAAAAGGTTCTACAGCTGCAACATCGAGAGGATCCTGACTGGCTGCATCACTGCCTGGTACGGCAACTGCTCGGCCTCCGACCGACAGGCACTACAGAGGGTAGTGCGTACGGCCCAGTACATCACTGGGGCCAAGCTTCCTGCCATCCAGAACCTCTATACCAGGGGGTGTCAGAGGAAGGTCCTAAAAATTGTCAAAGACTCTAGCCACCCCAGTCATAGACTGTTCTCTCTGCTACCACATGGCAAGCGGTACCGGAGCACCAAGTCTAGGTCCAAAAGGCTTCTCAACAGCTTGTACCCCCAAGCCATAAGACTCCTGAACAGCTAATCAAATGACTACCCTAACCCCTCTTCTTCATGCTGCTGCAACTCTCTGTTTATCATCTATGCATAGTCACTTTAACTATACCTGCATGTACATATTACCTAAATTAGCCCGACTAACCGGTGCCCCTGCACATTGACTCTGTACCGGTACCACCTGTATATACCACCTATATACCACCTGTATATATATTTTTTTTACTGTCACTTTACTGTTTTTTATTTCTTTACCTCTCTTGTTTACATAATACTTATTTTCTACTTAAACTGCACTGTTGGTTAGGGCTTGTAAGTTCGGCACACGTGACAAATAAACTTAGATTTTATTTTATTTGAAATAAAATATCACAGAAAATGTCCATACACACAACAAACGTATTTCTCTCACGTTTTGTGCACAGATTTGCTAACATCACTATCAGTGATAATTTCTCCTTTGCCAAGATAATTCATCCACCTCACAGGTGTGGCATATCAAGAAGTTGATTAAACAGCATGATCATTACACAGGGGACAATAAAAGGCCACTCTAAAATGTGTAGTTTTGCCACACAACACAATGCCAAAGATGTCTCAAGTTTTGAGGGAGAATGCAATTGGCATTCTGACTGTAGGAATGTCCACCAGAACTGTTACCAGAGAATTTAATGTTAATTTCTCTACCATAAGAAGCATCCAACAGTGTTTTAGAGAATTTGGTAGTACGTCCAACCGGCCTCACAGCCGCAGACCACGTTTAACCATGCAATCCAGGAACTCCACATCTGGCTACTTCACCTGCGAGTTGGTCTGAGATGAGCCACCAGGACAGCTGATGAAACTGTGGGTTTGCACAACCGAAGAATTTCTGCACAAACTGCCAGAAACCATCTCAAGGAAGCTCATCTCTGTGCTCGTCATTCTCACCAATGTCTTTATTTGACTGTAGTTCGGCCTCGTAACCGACTTCAGTGGGCAAACGCTTACCTTCGATAGCCCCTGGCACGCTGGAGAAATGTGCTCTTCACGGATGAATACCGGTTTCAACTGTACGGGGCAGATGGTAGACAGCATGTGTGGCGTCATGTAGGAGAGCAGTTTGCTGATGTCAACGTTGTGAACAGAGTGCCCCACGTGTTCCAGTTCTCGCCAATATCCAGCAACTTCACACAACCATTGAAGAGGAGTGGGACAACATTCCACAGGCCACTATCAACACCCTGATCAACTCTATGCGAAGGAGATGTGTCGCGCTGCATGAAGTAAATGCTGGTCACACCAGATACTGACTGGTTTTCTGATCCATGCCCACACCTTTTTGTTTAAAGGTATCTGTGAACAACAGATGCATATCTGTATTCCCAGTCATGTGAAATCCATAGATAAGGGCCTTTATTTCAATTGACAGATTTCCTTATATGAACTGTAACTCAGTAAAATCTTTGAAATTGTTGCATGTGCTTTTACATTTTCAGTGTAGAATCCCTATTAATTCAATAGGATCTCTGTGGGCCTAGTTGTAAAGACTTGTCATTTAACTTTTAAAATGTATTACCTTTAATTGTTAGCATTAAATCAACCAGTCATGATGTTTTCATCTGATTGTCAAAAACTCACTTCAAAGGGCTCCTTTAACAGGCTACCCACACGTTTACCCACTCACAACCTATTTCCAGCCTCCAAACAGTGGTGAATGGAGAGAGATCTGTTAAACAAAACACCAAAAAGTGTAATGCCATTTGGCGATTGTCATTAGGCGAGCATTTATGCGTCCACTGCTGTCCTCGTGCATCTCAGTGTCGGCAACTCATCTCTGCCTTGGCAAGAGTTCAGTGTTCTCATCGAACCACATCACATTTTGGAGCGTAGGATATACCACCCATTTTCAAGTGCATTCGCTCATTTTTCATCCCTCTGACATGCAGTAATGATAAATAGTGGTGTAAATGTGGTTTTAATTACTGTGATAGGCTCATGTGTCACCGGTACAGTGTACCCACACTATTTATTTTGCCGGGATGCCATACCGCACCGTACCGTACCGCCATTACTTTCAGCCCAGTAACTGATCCTCCCTGACCTTGTCATCATAATGAGGCTGTAACAGTGTTTGTTGTTATCTGAAAATGATCATCTAATCTAATGACTCCCCCAGGGAGCCTGAGTAGAGAGTTATTGCCCCCCCCCCCGTAATAAAGCACTGCATCATATATCATCACAGGCCTAGTAACTCTGAGGCATAAACAAATGCAAGCACCATTACTTGTCATTATTTCTGCGCGTCACTGCAGCAAATTAGATTTAACTCTTCAAGGCCACTTCACGGAAAGATTATGATAACCTCCTGCTATTGTAACCAATAAGACCACCTGAATTTGCACTAAAAACAATCCAGTTATTTAGTACAGAGGAAGAAATCAACAGTGAAGTCAAACAGGTTACTGTGTAATCTCTCAACCAAAGTAACAGAAAAAATATAGCAAATATTTCCCCCTTATATTAAAATGTATATATATTGTATTAATACAAACACACACACGTACACACACACACACACACACACACACACACACACACACACACACACACACACACACACACACACACACACACACACACACACACACACACACACACACACACACACACACACACACACACACACACACACACACACACACACACACACCTGAGAAATGTCTTTCTAGTATTAATAGACTAGAGAAGAAAACCCACTTTATTTTCATTTAGCTCATTAGGCTGTTCCCCAGAGCATTTTCATGGAAGCAAAATGAAGGGAGCCCAAAAGATGTCCTTTCTTTGCAATGTCACCCCCCCTCCCCCAACACACCTCTCACCCCCCTCACAACAGAACGATGAGCTGTTTTTGTCATCATACAAAATGTTGTCTGACATTATAATAACATTATTTCCCAGTTAAAATAAAGAAGGGGGGGGGGGGTTAGCCCAGGGCGACATACAAGCTAGAACCGCCACTGTATAACGCAGACCATGGGCGTTTTCACATATGAAATTCGGTACCCTGGTTTGGTTTCCTGGAGCGTTTGTGAGAATTCTACAGAATACGTTTTGCTTTCACAAGATCTGAAAATAACTGTTTCAGGTTGCGATTAGCAAGATGCACATTGTTTTTAAAAAATGTCTTAAATTATTTGCTTTATAGCGTGGATCAGGGTACCAAACGCTCCAGGATCTGGGTAATAGGAGGATATGTGAAAGCGCCCTAAAATATGTCATGACTAATGTGCCTTTAAGTCTTGCAATTACTGAGTTTATTTAATAAAATCGGTATGAATAAATCATTAAAATGCAACTTCATTGTCGCTTCATGTGTCAGTTGAGTAAAAAACTAATTCAACCACTGTTATCTTCTACCTTTTCCTGGGTATTTCACCTTCTCTCATTTCCTTACTCTGTTTTCCAACAATGTCAAGGTAAAGTCACAAGGAAAGGAGATAGGAAACATAAAGCATCGTTTTGAGCCAGTCAGATGAAAGGAGATAGGAAA
Source organism: Thymallus thymallus (assembly GCA_023634145.1). Lineage (NCBI taxonomy): Eukaryota > Metazoa > Chordata > Actinopteri > Salmoniformes > Salmonidae > Thymallus > Thymallus thymallus. Next base: position 7,296,913 of record CM042404.1, read on the forward strand.
CATAAAGCCTCGTTTTGAACCAATCAGATGAAAGGAGATAGGAAACATAAAGCATTGTTTTGAACCAGTCAGATGAAAGGAGATAGGAAACATAAAGCATCGTTTTGAACCAGTCAGATGAAAGGAGATAGTACTCACGGTCACTGCAGAATGCTCCTCCATAGGAGGTCATGGTGCAGTCACAGGAAAAGCCCTCCCACTGCTGGAGACACACCCCCTGGTGATGGCACGAATCCTCTGTACAGGTGGTGCTCGGGCCTGGGTAGAAGAGGGAGGAGGAAAAGGACGCTCATGCAGTGAACCATAAGCTGGATCCAGAGGTGATGGCCTGCTCCTCAGAGGGGTCCATGACCTCATGGCTGTGCCCCTGATAATACGTACCTCCACAGCCCCGCTCCACCTGGCCCACCCTGTGGAGGGCGTCTGCCATCAGGTCAGGAAGTCTCCCGTTCAGGTCCACGGAGGCCAGGCAGCCCTGGTACCCATCCCGGGATGCAATCAGCTTGGGCAGGCTACTGTACATGCTCTTCCCCACACCACCAACATAGAGCTCTCCTGGAACACACACACACAGCATCAATCAATCAGAGCATGTTTTCCTTGAAGAGAATGATTATTCTCAGTAGTCAAAGCAGAAACAGCTCCAGGTAGTGGGAGGTTATTAGCAACCGTCACTCAATGAGTTGAAGCAGCCATGAACACCTGTTTTGTATTTGATAAATGCTCTGCAATTATAGGCCTCCAATAACGCTAGTTAACATTCAAATCAGACCGATCTCCTTACGATTTACAACCTCCGAGAAGCCATTTGGTGGCATGTTGCATCAGATGCAGGTGGACACAATTCTAAATCATTTAAACCGATGATGATCTGTTTTCATCAGATGGATGCTCCTCTCAGGAGATTGTTCACTTTAACGGTAACCCTCCAAGCCACAGTAATCATTCACAGTGTGGCTGTTGAATTACAGATTATATCTCAATTGTAAGCAGAGACATTTACATACAGTGTCTGAGAATTCCTGTGTGATGTGATGTTTATTGGCAGAAAGAGCAGAGAAAATCTGTTTATTTCTCTGCAGAAATATTTGAAATGTTACATGGCTGATAAGGGTAATACCAAACCGGTGTACAGTCATTTAAAACCTGCAGGACATAACAATGAGAAGTTTCATTTAACAGCACAGTAAAATGTCATACATTGCATTAAACGGTACCCTGTTAATTTATACAGCACATTAAAAAGAACGATTTCATAGTCTGGTTTATTTGGCTTATACTGATTACACAAGAAGTTCAGCCAGCGTACCCTTGGGATATGGAGAAACTTAAATTCATCTTTAATGTTCTGAGGAACAAAGTGAGAGAAAAAAATAGATTAAATAAAATGGAGGATCTGCTAAGCAAAACATATACGATGAGGATTACAGACCATTAATGGTGAATTTCTACAATAACAAGATTGAAGAATAATATTAATTTGAGTCTTCAACTGAAACTAACACATAATTGATACAGCTGCTGTTACTTAAAACTATTTATCCCAAAACATGTTGTTTAGTACTGTGCATGGGTACAAATATTTATCCCAAAACATGTGGTCTAGTACTGTGCGTGGATACAACTAGGGCTGTTATGGTAATCAAAAACATGTGGTCTAGTACTGTGCGTGGATACAACTAGGGCTGTTATGGTAATCAAAAACATGTGGTCTAGTACTGTGCGTGGTTATAACAAATGTCTATTTATCAAACTTTTTTAATTAAATCCAATTCGTTTGGGTACCAGAAACCTAACACTAGTTTAAGTCTAGAAGAAAGTCTAACAAAAACCTCCTCTGACTTACAGATTGATGTACTAGTTACTGTATGTCTTCCCTTTTAAAACCAAAATACTCTAGTGTTCTTACCATGAGTCTATTTCTACAGAGAATACTCCTGAGTAACAGGGTAGACTGCAGAAACTGCTTTTACACTACATGGACCCTTCCGATCCCAGTGTCAAATACATCACATACACTGTAATGCTTGAGCCATTTCTGTAAAAGCTGTTTGTTCGACACATTGAAAGTCATTTTTTTAAAGGAGATGAAGCACTGCAGAGCAGGGATCCCCAATTACCTTCAGCCGTGGGCCGATGTCTCCTAGAGCGCATGGCCGGGGTGCCAGAACATAGTTATAAATCATTTGGACACTGCAAATTGACCCGAGAATCCCAAACGAATATTGTATTGACAAAAACAGAATAATTTTCAAACTTGATTACATTGGGATACGATCACTGTATGTATGGGTGGGAATACTTGGGAACATATTTCCTACATTAAAATCACTTTGAGCTAATTTCTTGATGATTTTACAGTCTTATATGTCCAATAATTAAAATGTGATAAGTTCTATAGAAACCATTCTCCTTGACAGCGTTTTCCTTGTCCTGATCTGTAGTATTGTTGCTCTGAGAGGAAGTACTAACAGGTATGCTAACTGGTCAACAACATCTGTAAATTCCTACAGAAGAGCACTCTGTCAGGCATTAATGTCACCTAATGTTTCTCTATGTACAGCCCATCAGAGCTCTCATAATATGGTTCCAGCCTCTAGTACAAAGCAAGGCCAGTGATCTGGATCGCAGAAAATGGTGCAATTTCATGGGCCCATACCCCAGGATGGCATTATAATTGGGTAAATAGGCCCGTATGCACTTGGATTGGTAACATGAAGGTCATGCAGGCCGCCTGGTGCAGGTAGATAACTGACAGAGGGGAAAATAACTTTAATTAATAACAACTACTTAACGGTCTGGCTCAGAGGTGGCTCATGCCTACAACAAGATGGCTACATGTGTTAATACCTTCTGTAATAGATATATAACTAAAGGCATCTTTAATACAATGGAATACTTGATCGGTTTAAGTGTCGAGGGCTGGTGAGTCAATGTTTGCTGACGCAGAGGTAGTTATTTTAAGTTCAGTGGATGTGCTGCTGCTCTCTGCTGCTGCTGCTCTCTGCTGTTGCTCTCTGCTGCTGCTCTCTGCTGTTCTCTGTTGCTGCTGCTCTCTGCTGTTGCTCTCTGCTGCTGCTCTCTGCTGCTGCTGCTGCTGCTATCTGCTACTCTCTGCTGCTGCTCTCTGCTGTTCTCTGTTGTTCTCTGCTGCTGTTCTTTCTGTTGTTCTCTGCTGCTATCTGCTGCTGTTCTTTGCTGCTCTCTCTGCTGCTGCTGCTCTCTGCTGTTGCTCTCTGCTCCTGCTCTCTGCTGTTCTCTGTTGCTGTTGCTCTCTGCTGCTGCTCTCTGCTGTTCTCTGTTGTTCTCTGCTGCTGTTCTTTCTGTTGTTCTCTGTTGCTGTTCGCTCTGCTGTTCCGTGCTGCTGTTCTCTGTAGTTCCCTGTGGCTGTTCTCTGCTTCCCCCTGCTGCTGTTCTCTGCTGCTGTTCTCTGCTGCTGTTCTCTCTGTTGTTCTCTGCTGCTGTTCTCTCTGTTGTTCCCTGCTGCTCTTCTCTGCAGTTCTCTCTGTTGTTCTCTGCTGCTGTTCTCTCTGTTGTTCCCTGCTGCTGTTCTCTGCTGTTCTCTACTATTCTCTGTTGTTCTCTGCTGCTGTTCTCCCTGTTGTTCTCTGCTGCTATTCTCTCTGTTGTTCTCTGCTGCGGTTTTCTGGTTCTGTTCTCTCTGTTGTTCTCTCTGTTGTTCTCTCTGCTGTTCTCTCTGTTGTTCTCTGCTGCGGTTCTCTGCTGCTGTTCTCTCTGTTGTTCTCTGCTGCTGTTCTCTCTGTTGTTCTCTGCTGCTGTTCTCTCTGTTGTTCTCTGCTGCTGTTCTCTCTGTTGTTCCCTGCCGGTGTTCTCTGCAGTTCTCTCTGTTGTTCTCTGCTGCTGTTCTCTCTGTTGTTCCCTGCTGCTGTTCTCTGCTGTTCTCTACTATTCTCTGTTGTTCTCTGCTGCTGTTCTCCCTGTTGTTCTCTGCTGCTATTCTCTCTGTTGTTCTCTGCTGCGGTTTTCTGGTTCTGTTCTCTCTGTTGTTCTCTCTGTTGTCCTCGGCTGCTGTTCTCTCTGTTGTTCTCTGCTGCGGTTCTCTGCTGCTGTTCTCTCTGTTGTTCTCTGCTGCTGTTCTCTCTGTTGTTCTCTGCTGCTGTTCTCTCTGTTGTTCTCTGCTGCTGTTCTCTCTGTTGTTCCCTGCCGGTGTTCTCTGCTGTTCTCTCTGTTGTTCTCTGCTGCTGTTCTCTCTGTTGTTCTCTGCTGCTGTTCTCTCTGTTGTTCTCTGCTGCTGTTCTCTCTGTTGTTCCCTGCCGGTGTTCTCTGCAGTTCTCTCTGTTGTTCTCTGCTGCTGTTCTCTCTGTTGTTCCCTGCTGCTGTTCTCTGCTGTTCTCTACTATTCTCTGTTGTTCTCTGCTGCTGTTCTCCCTGTTGTTCTCTGCTGCTATTCTCTCTGTTGTTCTCTGCTGCGGTTTTCTGGTTCTGTTCTCTCTGTTGTTCTCTCTGTTGTCCTCGGCTGCTGTTCTCTCTGTTGTTCTCTGCTGCGGTTCTCTGCTGCTGTTCTCTCTGTTGTTCTCTGCTGCTGTTCTCTCTGTTGTTCTCTGCTGCTGTTCTCTCTGTTGTTCTCTGCTGCTGTTCTCTCTGTTGTTCCCTGCCGGTGTTCTCTGCTGTTCTCTCTGTTGTTCTCTGCTGCTGTTCTCTCTGTTGTTCCCTCCTGCTGTTCTCTGCTGTTCTCTCTGTTGTTCTCTGCTGCTGTTCTCTCTGTTGTTCTCTGGTGCTGTTCTCTCTGTTGTTCCCTGCCGGTGTTCTCTGCTGTTCTCTCTGTTGTTCTCTGCTGCTGTTCTCTCTGTTGTTTCCTGCTGCTGTTCTCTGCTGTTCTCTCTGTTGTTCTCTGCTGCTGTTCTCTCTTTTGTTCTCTGCTGCTGTTCTCTCTGTTGTTCCCTGCTGCTGTTCTCTGCTGTTCTCTACTATTCTCTGTTGTTCTCTGCTGCTGTTCTCCCTGTTGTTCTCTGCTGCTATTCTCTCTGTTGTTCTCTGCTGCGGTTCTCTGGTTCTGTTCTCTCTGTTGTTCTCTCTGTTGTTCTCGGCTGCTGTTCTCTCTGTTGTTCTCTGCTGCGGTTCTCTGCTGCTGTTCTCTCTGTTGTTCTCTGCTGCTGTTCTCTCTGTTGTTCTCTGCTGCTGTTCTCTCTGTTGTTCTCTGCTGCTGTTCTCTCTGTTGTTCCCTGCCGGTGTTCTCTGCTGTTCTCTCTGTTGTTCTCTGCTGCTGTTCTCTCTGTTGTTCCCTCCTTCTGTTCTCTGCTGTTCTCTCTGTTGTTCTCTGCTGCTGTTCTCTCTGTTGTTCTCTGGTGCTGTTCTCTCTGTTGTTCCCTGCCGGTGTTCTCTGCTGTTCTCTCTGTTGTTCTCTGCTGCTGTTCTCTCTGTTGTTTCCTGCTGCTGTTCTCTGCTGTTCTCTCTGTTGTTCTCTGCTGCTGTTCTCTCTTTTGTTCTCTGCTGCTGTTCTCTGTTGTTCTCTGCTGTTCTCTGCTTTTCTCTGCTGTCACTGTGTCCACTGATGGCACTCTTTGATTACTTATCTTTTAATCTCATTTCAATTTCATTCACTAAGTACAAATACTTAATTTTCTTCTCAACCAAAGCATTCCTCTCCTGGGCATGAGAGTAACAAAAAAAAAAGTATCTTCATAAAGCCCATTGAACAACATAGCAATCATAGCTGGTGTCTGTACTCAGCGTTTAGAGAGCAACAAACACTGATGTGTGACAGTCGGATAATTAGTGTCTGTTGATCTGAAATACTGCACTAAGAAAACAAGTACTTTGAATTCACTCCCTATAATGTACACTACCATTCAAAACTTTGGGGTCACTTAGAAATGTCCTTGTTTTTCATGAAAACATACATGAAATGAGTTGCAAAACGAATAGGAAATATAGTCAAGACGTTGACAAGGTTATAAATAATGATTTTTAATAGAAATATTAATTGTGTCCTTCAAACTCTGCTTTCATCAAATAATCCTCCATTTGCAGCAATTACAGCCTTGCAGACTTATGGCATTCTAGTTGTCAATTTGTTGAGGTAATCTAAAGAGATTTCACCCCATGCTTCCTGAAGCACCTCCCACAAGTTGGATTGGCTTGATGGGCACTTCTTACGTACCATACGGTCAAGCTGCTCCCACAACAGCTCAATAGTGTTGAGATCCGGTGACTGTGCTGGCCACTCCATTATAGACAGAATACCAGCTGACTGCTTCTTCCCTAAAACGTTCTTGCATAGTTTGGAGCTGTGCTTTGGGACATTGTCCTGTTGTAGGAGGAAATTGGCTCTAATTAAGGTCCGTCCACAGGGTATGGCATGGCGTTGCAAAATGGAATGATAGCCTTCCTTCTTCAAGGACAGACCATCACATTGCCTCCACCATGCTTGACAGATGGCGTCAAGCACTACTCCAGCATCTTTTCATTTGGTGTCTGTCTCATGAATGTTACTCTTTGTTGTCCGAACCTCAAACTTGACGCCATCGTCTGTCCATAACACTTTTTTCCAATCTTCCTCTGTCCAGTGTCTGTTGGCCAGTCTGAGATACGGCTTTTTCTTTGCAACTCTGCCTAGAAGCCCAGCATCCCGGAGTCGCCTCTTCACTGTTGACGTTGAGACTGGTGTTTTGCGGGTACTATTTAATGAAGCTGCCAGTTAAGGACTTGTGAGGCGTCTGCTTCTCAACCTAGACACTCTAATGTACTTGTCCTCTTGCTCAGTTGTGCACCGGGGCCTCCCACTCCTCTTTCTATTCTGGTTAGAGACAGTTTGCTCTGTTCTGTGAAGGGAGTAGTACACAGCATTCTGAGAAATGAAGGAATAGCCTTCATTTCTCAGAACAAGAATAGACTGACGAGTTTCAGAAGAAAGTTCTTTGTTTCTGGCCATTTTGAGACTGTAATCGAACCCACAAATGCTGATGCTTCAGATCCTCAACTAGTCTAAAGAAGGCCAGTTTTATTGCTTCTTTAATCAGCACAACAGTTTTCAGCTGTGCTAACATAATTGCAAATGGGTTTTCTAATGATCAATTAGCCTTTTAAAATGACTAGCTAACTTGGACTAGCTAACACAACGTGTTATTGGAACACAGGAGTGATGGTTGCTGATAATGGGCCTCTGTACGCCTATAAGATATTCCATAAAAAATCTGCCGTTTCCAGCTACAATAGTCATTTACAACATTAACAATGTCTACACTGTATTTCTGATCAATTTGATGTTATTTTAATGGACAAAAAAATTGCATTTCTTTCAAATACAAGGACATTTCTAAGTGACCCCAAACTTTTGAACGGTAGTGTACATGCTCTGCAGGAGTGTCTGGAGTGCCAGTTTTGAGGAGGGGTGGTGTACACCATACCCTTGAGGTCCAGGTTGCGGGCTCCGTTGGAGTGCTGGGTGACGGTGCGGGAGTCGATCTTGAGGACGTGCACGTTATTGTCGTCCCGGGAGACCACCACGTTGTGCCACTGGTTATCGTTGAGAGGCTTCTCAGAGTTGCCCTTCATGAGTGACGGTCCGTTACCCAGGTCAAACACGTAATGGATGTACCTACAACACAACATTACATCATGCATCAAGTCAATTCACAGAATGACAAAGAGATACTGTATCTAGGTATATAAGTACATCTACAATATATTGCAACATCCTGTCCTTTTGAAATGCAGATTGAATGCCTATTGATGATATTAATAGAAACATCATCAGAGAATGTTTAGTACTAGCAACAGTGAGATATGACTGAGTTCTCTCTTCATGGATCCAGTATTACTGTGTTTGTGGCTGCCTAAAGGCTCCACAGCTTAGAAGAACTCCTGCTGACTAATTGCTTAATGAGTGACAGTATTTCTGGGCAAAACTGGACTGCGGTTAAACATCTGTGGGCGTTATTGTTCGCTCTTTCACTCTTACTCCCTCTCTCCGTCTCTTTTTACTCAAATATTCGGAAGACATTCCCTTTATTATTTAGGTGGAGCTTCACACCTTCCTGACCCTCCAGCACGCCACTCACCCTTTGACCAGCTCCACCATGATGAAATCACTGCCGTCTCCGGAGTTGAAGAGCATCAAGCCGTCAGGGGAGGTTGTCTTGAACTGGAAGAAGAGATGCATGGAGGCGTAGGCCTGCAGGGTGGATATGGCCAGGTAGCTGGCCCGGCTGTGGAAGGTCACAGGATCAGCCACGATGCGGCGCATGCCGAAGCGGGCGTTGAGTTCGCAGTAGGAGATGTCACCATTCTTACACTGGTCCAGGTAGGGCACGCCGTTGAAGGAGAGGGCCTGCAGGTGCCCTATGAAGTTGGATGGCACCGCAGAGATGAAGCGTCTCTCTGTCATGATGCCAGTCTCAATGTTGTGGAACTCCAGGCGAGTGTGGGCACCGGCCAAATGGCCTGGGGAAGAATAACACATACATAATATATGCCATTTAGCAGACACTATTATATAAAGTGACTTCCAGTTAAGCGCCATGCTCTACCAACTGATCACAAACTAAACATGAAATGTTGTTTAGTATCTAACGTATTATCACGAGGATCACGGTTTCCCTTCATCTCATGGTTTGACTCTGCTCTCCCCTCGTACCTTCCACGGTCACGTTGTCCACAGAGAGCTGCAGGTTCTTCCCATGACGTACCACCTTCACTGAGTGCCATTCATTATCGTTCAGCTTCTGTCCTGCTAACAGCATCTCTGGGCTTTTACCTGTGTAGAGGCAAAGGACGAAGTCACCAGCAGAATACATTTATACAGCATATCATTTTCCAAAGGATCCCTCTTTAAACGGATAAAAGATACTCACTGCTCAGAACACGTTAACACACATACTATATCACTCGTAAGCACACAAACACCTGCAACCTGGAAATGCCATTCAGAGAGTTAGTGTATGTAAAAAAAAAAAAAACGACAACCTCTCTCCTACGCTTACTTGCACAATCCTTACTGATGTTGTCAAAGAGAAATGTATGTAACCTGTAAAATGTCAAACGAGAAATACAGTACCGAATGTAAGAGCTCTCTCAATGGTTATATAAACTAACTCTTGGTTTGAGTTGAAAGTGCTTATTACACAATTGTACTCTACTCATCAAGTGCCAAATGTTTCATTCATATGTAGTGGTATTTTGTACTGTTATATGACTCAGATCATTTCTCCTCTATGTGAAATGGCATATCAACTCTTTAGACAACCAGCTAACAACATGTGTAGAATCCAGAGGCTTGGCCAGTGGATTTCTGCTAAATCCTACACTTTTTTTCCCCCAGCTCTCAAGGTTTGGTTTGAAAATAGGTCACAATGCGGAAGCTTTGCCACTGCAGCACTGTCAACCCCGATCATTGGCTATGCAACAGGACGACACAGCAGTTCAAAGGAGTTCTGACATGGCTGGGAAAGCTAATTGGCCATGCCTAAGCCAGGCCGGCCTCCAGGGGTTTGTCTGTCTAATTGAGCTCAGGGTGTATAACAATAACAGGGGACATGGAGAGGACACTGGCTGCTACTGGGACGCTGCTACTTGGACCCTACTTCTGGGACGCTGCAGCTGATGACATCAATTTGTACTTCACTATTTCCTCCTCTGGGAGAGAGAGGCCACTGGCTACTGGAGCTTTACAGCAGAGCAAGTGTCTTGGCAGGGGGCAATATTATAGACCAACTACACAGTTATCTGATACAGTAGATATGGATCTTGTAAAAACACATAACACCATGTCGTAACGCTAGGGGTCACAGGAACACATTTCCATAGTGTGACTGTCATGAGGCAGGGTGATCTCTCTCTCCATGTTTACCCCCACAGACCATTTTTGCCCAATCTATCATGGGTCATAAACCTTTCAGGAACTGGTTTATGTCTTCCTGCTGACGCGTGACAGCTGACCGAGAGTTTACTAAGAACGATGTACAAACAAAAGGAAGCATTCACATCAGCTCGAAGGAAAAGGTTGAACTCTGACCAGTCAGGACACACGACGAGGTCATGTGGTGTGTCTAACAAAGATTTCCTTGGTTCAACATCCCATGATGTTGGGCAGGAAAACACCCAACTACCTCTCAGAAGAACATTCATAACACATAGATAAACAATAAAGTATTGACTTTTATCCCTACTCTTAAATACATTTGAAATTAAGACTTGGATTGAAAGAGACTTGTCTTGCAGGAGGGAGAGAGGAGAGTAGGCATGGCAAAGAGTTGTCAGTCTTGGACTGAAAAATAACTTTAGGAAAGGGCCATTGAACTCAGAGAGGCACGTCTTTCCTCACGGAGAAACAGAGATGGAACACTGACAAGGACTGAAGAAAAACACCTTGCTGAAAAACAAATGGCCCACAAGAGTTTTGGACACCTTCCTACCGTGTGTTGCAACACAAAGCCAACTGCTCCAATAGACGGAACCGACACGGGTCGAGGAAAGAGGAAAAGAAGGAGAGAGAGAGGAAAAGAAGGAGAGAGAGAGAGAGAGAAGGAGAGAGAGATAGAGAGAGATAGAGAGAGAGAAGGAGAGAGAGAGGACAAGAAGGGCATAGAGACAGAGAGAGAGAGAGAGAGAGAGAGAGAGGAGAGAGAGGACAAGAAGGGGAGAGAGGAGATAGAGGAGAGAGAGAGAGACAGAGAGAGAGAAGGAGATAGAGAAGGAGAGAGAGAAGGAGATAGAGAAGGAGAGAGAGGAGAGAGAGAGAAAGAAGGAGAGACACAGGACAAGAAGGTGTGAGAGAGACAGAGAGATAAAGAGAGAGTGAGACAGAGAGAGAGGAGAGAGAGAGACAGAGAGAGAGAAGGAACAAGAGAGAGACAGAGAGAGAAAAGGAGAGAGAGAGAGAGAGAGAGAGAGAGAGAGAGAGAGAGAGAGAGAGAGAGAGAGAGATAGAGAGAGAAGGAGAGAGAGAGAGAGAGAGAAGGAGATTATCTCTTCTCTGTCAGAGATACGAAGCAGAGACAGATCCTTACCAAATACAGGCTGAGTGATCACCAATTGGCAATAGAAACCGGCAGACATAAAAAGACATGGCTACCCAAAGAGGAGCGTGTGTGTGGTCACTGCACGGCAGGGGAGGTAGAAACAGAGATGCACTTTCTCCTTTACTGTGATAAATATTCCTCACCAAGAGATTCATTATTCACAGAAATTACTACATTTATTCCAAAATGGAAAAAGGAAAAATGCCCCGCGTGGAGCTGAGGGACTTCCTCCTCTCCGGCGCTCCTCCTCGCCGGTGTTCTAACCGGCGGCAGTAGGACGATGGCAGCAACACCCTTCACCTCCGCACCTGTTTTGTGTTATGTCATTATGTCCTCTTTATCCCGTGTATTTGCTTTACCCCTCACTGTGAGGGCTGGGTAGTGGTGAAGCCGCTAACTCCCATCAGGGGGAGTGGATGAGCCACAACCCAGTCCTCACTTCAGTGAGGGAAGATTAATGATCCCCAATCAGAGAAAGCTGTATAGTATTGTCTCTGATTGGGGAGAGTATTTAGCAGTCCTCCACATCCACCTGTGCGTGGATCATTGTTCGTGTTTGTCTGCATGTTGGCAGAACACAGTAAGTCACCGTGTTTCGTTTGTTGTTTCGTTTTGTTTTCACTCTCCTTTTATTTTTGAATGCTTCGTGAGTACATCTCATTCACTAATAAAAAGGATGACATTACATCAACGCTCCGTCTACCGTCTACCGCATTGTGACACTCACAGGTTATTGTTTTTCTCCATGTTTTGTGCAGTTGAGGTGCTGGTTCTCGCTTTTTCATTAAAGTTAAGCTACATTATTTTTATTTTGCTATTTTTGCCTCCTTTTTTTCGTCACCACCACTCGCAACCTCACACTGAGGGACACTGAAAAATAACATCTGGATAGTAAGCAGTAACTTACTCATTATTAGTGTTATTGTTATTACTATTATTATTATTATTTTTGTGATTATTATCCTAAATAATAATGGTAGTTAGTTATAGTCTCATTTTCCATATTTAGTCTTTTATATTGATTATATTTCTACTATTTACTGTTATTATTTTATTGTTTTTCTTTTTTATTGTTACTATTTTATATTATTATTTGTTATTCTTTATTATTTTATTACAATGTATATTGTATACATTGTTGCTTTGGCAATATTGACGTAATGTTTTTCATGCCAATAAAGCATCTTGAATTTGAGTTTGAATTTGAATTTGACAGAGAGAAGAGAGGGAGGACAAGAAGGAGAGAGAAACGGAGAGAGAGAGAAGGAGAGAGAGAAGGAGAGAGAGAAGGAGAGAGAGAGAGAGAGAAGGAGAGAGAGAGAGAAGGAGAGAGAGAGAAGGAGAGAGAGAAGGCAAGAGAGAAGGAGAGAGAGAAGGAGAGAGAGAAGGAGAGAGAGAGAGAAGGAGAGAGAGGTAGAAACAGAGATGCACTTTCTCCTTTACTTTGATAAATATTCCTCACCAAGAGATTAATTATTCACAGAAGGAGAGAGAGAAGGCGAGAGAGAAGGAGAGAGAGAAGGAGAGAGAGAAGGAGAGAGAGAGAGAAGGAGAGAGAGAGAGAAGGAGAGAGAGAGAGAGAGAGAGAGAGAGAGAGAGAGAGAAGGAGAGAGAGGTAGAAACAGAGATGCACTTTCTCCTTTACTTTGAGAGAGAAGGAGAGAGAGAGAGAGAGAGAAGGAGAAGGAGAGAGAGAGGACAAGAAGGAGAGAGAAGGAGAGAGAGAAGGAGAGAGAGGACAAGAAGGAGAGAGAGAGACAGAGAGAGAGAAGGCGAGGGAGAAGGAGAGAGAGAAGGAGAGAGAGAAGGCGAGAGAAGAGAGAAGGAGAGAGAGAAGGAGAGAGAGAGGACAAGAAGGAGAGAGAGAGAAGGAGAGAGAGAAGGAGAGAGAGAGGACAAGAAGGAGAGAGAGAAGGAGAGAGAAAATGAGAGAGAGAAGGAGAGAGAGAAGGAGAGAGGACAAGAAGGAAAGAGAGAAGGAGACAGAGAAGGAGAGAGAGGACTTGAAGGAGAGAGAGAAGGAGAGAGAAAGAGAGAGAGAAGGAGAGAGAGGACAAGAAGGGGAGAAGGAGAGAGAGAGGACAAGAAGGAAAGAGAGAAGGAGAGAGAGAGGACAAGAAGGAGAGAGAGGAGAGAGAGAAGGAGAGAGAGTAGGAGAGAGAGGAGAGAGAGAAGGAGAGAGAGGACAAGAAGGAGAGAGAATGAGAGAGAGAGACAGAGAGAGAGAAGGAGAGAGAGAAGGAGAGAGAGAAGGAGAGAGAAGGAGAGAGAGCGAGAGAGAGAGACAGAGAGAGAGAAGGAGAGAGAAGGAGAGAGAGAGAGGACAAGGAGAGAGAAGGAGAGAGAGAGAGAGAGGAGAGAGGAGAGAGAGGACTCAAGAGAGAGACAGAGAGAGAGAGAGAGAGAGAGAGAGAGAGAGAGAGACAGAGAGAGAGAGAAGGAGAGAGAGAGGAAAGAACCTGACCAGTGCCTCAGTAAATATTACAGCATCCTCTGTTTACTCTGCATTGCTATAAGAATTGTAATAGATCCATGATAATCTTTGTGTTTATTTTAACTGTGTTTTTTAGCATAATAATAAATCCTATCTTCATAATGAAATGTAGTTTTCTCTTGCTTTGACAAATGATGGCTCTAATACAATTAAATACTTTAAGATTGTTGATATGAGACTTGATGAACGGAGGCTAAACTACTAATCAGAGTTTCAAGTAAATTGTTCTCTTTGAATAAAAACCATTACTGGTGCCCTTATACATTAACTTAGAATAGTAGGCAAATTAATTAATGAAGTCACCAATTATTAGACCAAAAAGTCCCTACAACCAGTACATACTCATCTCATAAGATAAAACTCAGCTTCAAGTACTATTGACATGTTTGATTACAGTATCCAACAATGACAATTTATCTTAGAAACAGTGAGTCATGAGGCAGAGCAGTGCTTTGCTAATGTGAAACCTTGTTACAATTGTAAAACAACAATATACTGGCAGTCTGTTTTCAGACCATTATATCAGCATGTCTATTAGCCCCAAATAACCTTCAGACCTTAGTACGGATCCCCAGTCGTGTTCCTCTCTATTGACTGTGGGTTATGTCATACCAAACCCATGTGCACCCACTAAATCAACACAACAGTCTACTCTACTGAGCAGTTGGAGGGAGGTACAGATAAATATTTGCAGAGCGGAGGAGATGGGACTATTCATCTGAACTGTGTTAAAGCAGTGTTGGTCAGGTCTCCGAGGTGGGCTCCCCTGCCTCTAGTAAGTGAGCCTCAGCCCAAACACCTACTCTGTGGCTTAGCAGAGAGTAGCTCTGCCAGGAACAAGCACATACACATTTTAGAGGAGTTTGCAAGCAAGTGATGTAAGGGCTGTGGAGTGGTGGGATGAAAAGTAAGAATTCTGGTGTGTCAGAAAGCATAGAAATCACTAGATATCCACAGTGAGGTGAAGTGCTTTTTTTTTATGTCTACACACCCTAACTCGAGATTGCAACCTATCACTTCCATTTCCAACACACTTGTAGCCTAAGTCATGTATTTCTCATAGTTGTTTTACTAAGACCAATACCTTAAATTTATAGCAGACATCTGTTCAAATACTATTTAAAATATCTAAATTACTTTCAGGTACATTCTGGAGTACTCATATATATTTTTTTGGAAAGACAAGTTGTTGAATTTTGTACAGTATTTGGAAATACATTTGGAAGGAATTGTAATGTATTTGAAAATACAACAATACACACTCAAATACACTCCCATGCATTTAACCCAGGTATTTGAAAATAGTATACTATTTTTAGGAAATAATTGCAGGAAATAATTGTAAAATACAGCACAGTTTAACGTTAAATTACATGATTTTAGTTAATTCGCTATTATGGGGAGTTGTTTTTATCAAGCAAACATTGTTGCCGTCGTTATTTCATGTAATTTATCATTAAACTGTGTTGTATTTTATTGATTTAATTAGGAGCTCACATTCTCAAACACTTATTGGGTGTAAATGTCATTGCTTTATGTAATTTCATTCCATTTCATTTTCCTACCGTTGTTTTTTATTTTCTTGGTGTTGCGGCGATTACTGGTCGGTAATTTGCTCCGCTGTGCGTCATAGGGCGCGCGCAAATGTGTGCATTTATTGGAAGGCTCACGCAGCGTGCGCTCCACTCCATCCTGTTTTGTTTCGGTTTGGAATTATTTGCCAGTGTGTGAATGGGAGGCTGGTAACCCCAACTGTGTCTTCTGGCTGCATAGGTTGGATATCCTTTCAGTGTTTTGTTTGTTTTGTCAGTCATTTTTGAAAAATGTTCTAAATATTTTTGGCAACTTTAATTTTGTATGATCTATTAGAAAACCAACACCTGATGTTGCAAATTTAAGTTTGCCTTCTGCAGAGAACTAATGCACACAGTTATTCTCTACATCACAGCAAATTAAATGTCCTTGTACAGTATTGTCATGATGATTCCATAGCATAGAATAATCTTTACATTCTGTGTTCTGAATACAGACCGTTTGAAGTGGGCTTTTATTTAGCCTCACTATGCTACCCAGGCTTAGTAGAGACGCTGGGGAGAAATTCTAGGGCATTGGTAGATTTAAAGAAGCCCTCTACTTGGTCCATTGTATCCAGAGTATTTGATTGTTAGGATTTTAATAAGGCTAGCCTCAAATGCATGGTGGCGATACATTACATAGCGGCTGAGTTGAGACTTTGAACATGCAAGCTATTGATGCTAATCAAAGCATGATAATTACATTATTTTGTACGCCAAATGGATCCTTTTTAGAAGTAAGTATACTTATAATATGTAGTCCAACATTGGTTGGTGTATTCCATTAGAACTGAAACACTGTTGACCCAAGGGGCACCATGTCTTGTGTGCTGTGTTATGTGCCTACTGTAACCACACTGCTGTCGCCGACTGTTCTCCTTTTGTAATACAAGATCTCTATTCACCTAAAGAAGACAGTGTACTATTGCTACTGTAAACATGTTTGTGATGCTGGTATGGCGTAGGTTGCAGACGCTGCACTTTGTTGAGCCAATCGGGACCATGGACAGCACCCCACCAGAATACCCAGCAGCAGTCTACAGCCCTCTATCCACTGGCTGAGCCAATCAGCCTGATGAGACAACATGGTGGGAAAAGGCTTGGAGCCATCACGACCTAGTCAGGTACCTGTGGCGTGTTTTATTTATGACTGCTACCACTGCCTATACTGTATACAGCAGATAACATCCGCTTTGGGCCTACATTGGGCAACATCTAACCATAAAAATATAAAGTAAATTAAATAGTAAAAAGTCAATTGTGCCTGTTCCTGTCAATGCTCACCTCTTAGCATAACTCCAATGATGTGTTAAAATGGTGCTTGTAAGTGGTCAAATCACAGGATGTTTAAAACGCACAACAACTTTTGGCCTAAACAGAGGCTCTCCCAGATGGCCGAGGGCTCTAATTTACTCTAATTTAGTTTAACTACTGGCTAATTTTAAAGTCTGTTTAAAGTCAATTAAGATGCTTTAAAAAAAAATGTTTTACTGCCAATATTTGTATTTGTATTTATTATGGATCCCCACGATAGCAACCATACAGCACCCATTAGCAACATACTTCACTCTGTACACAATCTGTTGTCACGGTCTCATCTGTATAAAATGATTTAAGGAAAGTAGACTCTTGCCCTTAGTAAAGAAGGTGTATTCATATTTATTCAACCTTTATTTAACTAGGCAAGTCAGTTAAGAACAAATTATTTTTTTTACAATGACAGCCTACCTACAGGGTCAGCCCCTGGAGAAAATTAGGGTTAAGTACCTTGCTCAAGGACACATCAACAGGTTTTTTCACCTTCTTGGCTCAGGTATTTGATCCAGCGACCTTTCGGTTACTGGCCCAGCACTCCAACCGCTAGGCTACCTGTCACCCTGCTACCTGTACTGACCAACATACTAAACTATGCAGTTATTGAATCCTAATAAATTGATTTGAAAAACTTCCCATAAGTCACCAGGACATGTATTGTTAAAACACGTGGGAAAATGTTCCCAAACTCCGAAAGCCCAATGGTATATTGCCATCTGGTGGTAAAGCATATTACTGATGGAAGTAAGTTGCAGGGACTGGGAGCTACTGCCACTGCCATCTCTCTGAGAAGCACTGAGTACCCCTGAACATAATTTTGTTATTCTATTGTTAAATTCATTAATAGCATTAATAGTAAAACAAACATTAGCAGAAACATGAGGTATAGGATACAGCTGTTCTGAAGTAGAGTAAAAAATGATAAGAGACACTTACTGAGGTTACAGTCTATCCTGATACAATCTGGTGAGAGAGAGAGTGAGATGGTGAGATAAAAAAACATATATATACACCCCTGGTCAAAAGTTTGGAATATTACTCATTCACAGGTTTTTCTTTATTTGCACTATTTTTTACATTGTAGAATAAAAGTTAAGACATCAAATCTATGACATAACACATATGGAATCATGTAGTAACCAAAAAAGTGTTAAACAAATCAAAATATATTTTATATTTGAGATTCTCTGTAGCCAACCTTAGCCTTGATGGCATTCTCTCAACCAGCTTCATGAGGACCGCCACAGGAATGGAAGACCCAGAAATACCTCTGATGCAGAGGATAAGTTCATTAGAGTTACCAGCTTCAGATTGCAGCCCAAATAAATTCTTCACAGAGTTCAAGTAACAGACACATCCCAACATCAACTGTTCAGAGGAGACTGTGTGAATCAGGCCATGGTCGAATTGCTGCAAAGAAACCACTACTAAAGGACACCAATAATAAGAAGAGACTTGCTTGGGCCAAGAAACAGGAGCAATGGACATTAGACAGGTGGAAATTTGTCCTTTGGTCTGGAGTCCATTTGTGATTTTTGGTTCCAACCTCAACCAAATTTAGATGGTTTGGGATGAGTCGGACCGTAGTGAAGGAAAAGCAGCCAACAAGTGCCCAGCATTTGCGGGAATTCCTTCAAGACTGATGGAAAAGCATTCCAGGTGAAGCTGATTGAGGGAATGCCAAGAGTGTGCAAAGCTGTCTTCAAGGCAAAGGGTGGCTACTTTGAAGAATCTCAAATATAAAATATATTTGGATTTGTTTACACTTTTTTGGTTACTACATGATTCCATATAAGTTATGTCGTAGTTTTGATGTCTTCACTTTTATTCTACAATGTAAAAAATTGTGCAAATAAAGAAAAACCCTTGAATGAGTAACATTAGAAACTTTTGACCAGGGGTGTATAAACGAAGAAAACAAAGCAAACATTTACAAGGTACATTCTGCAGTCTCTTTTCCTCACGATAGCAACCATACAGCACCCACTTACATAAGAGCTGAGGGAGGTAACGTTAACTCTCCACTACACTCAGGTGGACCAGTAATGTACTGTGCATTTGGAAAGTATTCAGACCCCTTCCCTTTTTCCATAGTTTGTTACATTACAGCCATATTCTAAAATGTATTATTTAAAAAATTCTCATCAATCTACACATAATACACCATAACGACAAAGTGAAAACAGGTTTTTAGAAATATTTGCATGTGTATTACAAATAAAAAACAGAAATACCTTGAAAGTGTTGGCCGCCCGGACAAACTGAGCAATCAGGGGAGAAGGGCCTTGGTCAGGGAGGTGACCAAGAACCCGATGGTCACTCTGACAGAGCTCCAGAGTTCCTTTGTGGAGAAGGAAGAACCTTCCATAAGGACAACAATCTCTGCAGCACTCCACAAATCAGGCCTTTATGGTAAAGTGCCCAAACGGAAGCCACTCCTAAGTAAGGCACATGGAAGCCACTCCTAAGTAAGGCACATGACAGCCCGCTTGGAGTTTGCCAAAAGGCCCCTAAAGGACTCTCAGACCATGAGAAACAAGATTCTCTAGTCTGTATGAAACCAAGATTGAACTCTTTGGCCTGAATGTCAAGTGTCACGTCTGGTGGAAACCTGGCACCATCCCTACGCTGAAGTATGGTTGTGGCAGCATCAGGCTGTGGGGATGTTTTTCAGCGGCAGGGACTGGGAGACTAGTCAGGATTGAAGGAAAGATGAACAGAGCAAAGTACAGCGAGGTCCTTGATGAAATTAGCAACATTTTCTAAAAACCTGTTTTTGCTTTGTCATTATGGGGTATTGTGTGTAGATTGATGAGGGGGAAAACTATTGAATTCCATTTTAGAATAAGGTTGTAACGTAACAAAATGTGGGAAAAGTCAAGGGGTTTGAATACTTTCCGAATGCACTGAATATATTAAAACAAATATATATGAGGGATTGGAAATCCACATTAATGTAGAAGTGTTTAGAAACATGATTTTCTTATTTACAATAAAAGTGACTCCAAAATGACACAATACATTATTTACCATTAATTTCTATTGACCACAACATAATCTGAAACACAAACAAAGCAAACTACAAATGCATCCAACTAATGTGTAGAGTCACAAGCTTGATGTAGTCATTGCATGCTATGAATATGGGACCAAATACGTAACTTTTTTCTACTTGAATACACATATAAGTGAATATGTCCCAATACTAAAATGGGCAGACTATGTACAAAAAGTGCTGTAAATTCACCCGATATTTATGAAAATAACTTCAGTCAGTCTGCACTTTAACCACGTAGTCATTGTATCATTTCAAATCCAAAGTGCTGGAGTACAGAACACAATTGTCACTGTCCCAATACTTTTGGAGCTCACTGTATATCACAGGTTGATTGAAGATTTGCTTCCTGGTGTCCTACTACCTATAGTGAGAAGGCAGGTATTGTCTAGACTAAGGAAAGGGCTGGTTTACATAGTCCCAGCCACACCGAAGGAGTGACAAGTATTTTCCTCCGCTATGCTGCAGAGTGTTTTTCCCCACTCATACAGTAATAAAGGTCAGCACCCTTCCTTCCCGCAGCTCTGCTGGGAGCAACATGCTGTGGAAAACTACTACGTCTCTCCTCACCATTCTGCTCTCTGAATAATAGAATAGCTACATAGTCATTATGGCTTACCATAACCTGCAATGAAGTCTATGTACTACTACACACTACTACGGTGTGCTCTGGAGCTGTCAAACATCACAGAGCAGTGGATACAAACAGCCGAGGACCAGACTCACTACCTACAGAAGTACTGTGGCCAGACATCTGTAGTACACCATGACAATGTATTGTAATCTCTCTGACTGTCTGTTCCTAGGACTGCAGACACACAGGCCATTGAAGGGCTGAAAGAGTTAGGGAATGAATCAGCTAGGGACTGACCCGGGCATGGGTGAGAGGGAGAGAGGGAAGGGGAGAGGGAGAGAGACAGGAGAGATAGTGGGAGAGAGAGAGGGGGGGAGACAAGAGAGATAGTGGGAGAGAGGGGAGGGAAAGAGACAGGGGAGAGAGAGAGGGGGGAGGGAGAGAGGGGGAGAGAGTGGGAGAGAGAGAGAGAACACAGAGGAGATACAGAGAGACGTACATAGATGATGTGTATGATGGAGAGAAGAAATGGGTGTGTAGGACAAGACCTCCCCCAGTTCATTACATCATGAGTACTCTAACTGAGAAGCTCAAAGACCCAGTGTTAGTGTTCTTAGCATTACCCAGGTTGACGGTGAGTTTGACCCGGCCCACGTCCAGCTCCAGACGCAGGGTGTCAGCTGAGTCCTGGGAGGTGGTGGCCAACAGCAGCCCAAATGCCCTCTGGGACATAAAGCGCAGAGCTACATCCTCGGCCTCCGTGTGCATGCTCACTGGCAGCGCCACCTTCAGATACATGCTGCCGTCGTAGCTCAGCACCGTGCCCTCTGTGTGTGACACGTAAAGATAGGGAAATAGGGTTAGCTAACATTTTGGTCACAAATGTTCCTGAATAAGTGCATGATATAAAATAAAATGAGATATCAATGTAAGATTATATTATTTTAACTGATATTTCAGTTGCTGAACAATATCTAACAGTGTTTCCTGCAGCAACACTAGATGGCAGGAAAAGCCTGTAATACACACCACAGCGTTGTTATGTGATGCCTCTCTAATCACCCTCCTCTCATAGATTTATATTCAGGCCACAAATAGGATGAGGACTCCATTTATATCCCTCATAATGTTATCAGCCAAATGGCTTCACAATGGGGTTCCTCTCCTCTCTGTGAGAAAGATCTCTGGTAGATGCAGTGTGATTTAGACTTATGGACAGCGCACCGCAATACTGATGAATCACTGATACCCAGCAGTGATTGGCAATTCAGCTATTTATTCCTCACATCCTCACGTACCACCACTTCATTAACAGATCACTAATGGAGTGGGAAATTACCCCTTGAATGACTCGCATAAAAAGTGATTTTATCTCCATTGTCTGTATGAAATATCCTAAAACTATATCCTTTGCGGTATCATTTCAACTTGAGCAACATTCCCCATCCCGCTGTCCCTCTCTCTCACAGTTTCCCCCTCCTGCTGTCCCTCTCTCTCACAGTTTCCCCTCCCGCTGTCCCTCTCTCTCACAGTTTCCCCTCCCGCTGTCCCTCTCACAGTTTCCCCTCCCGCTGTCCCTCTCACAGTTTCCCCTCCCGCTGTCCCTCTCACAGTTTCTCCCTCCCGCTGTCCCTCTCTCTCACAGTTTCCCCCTCCCGCTGTCCCTCTCTCTCTCTCACAGTTTCCCCCATCCTGCTGTCCTTCACTCTCATAGTTTCCCCCTCCCTCTGTCCCTCTCTCTCACAGTTTCCCCCTCCCGCTGTCCCTCTCTCTCACAGTTCCCCCATCCTGCTGTCCCTCTCTCTCACAGTTTCACCCATCCCGCTGTCCCTCTCACTCACCACTTTCACAGTTGGGGCCCAGGTATCCCGTGCTGGTGCAGTCGCACACATGACGGTTCCATCCCTCGCGACACTGCCCACCGTTGCCACAGATGTCTCTGCCACACCTAATGTGTGTTTCTCTGGTGCAGAAGCTGCTGACTCCCGAGGCACTCTGGATCTCAGCCAGTCTCCTCAGGTCCTGGCTCCGCCCATCCATGAACAGGTCCCGCATGCAGCCCACATAGCCCAGGTTGAGGGGGGCCGTCCAGACTTCTGGGGGGAGGATGAGGCGCTGGCGTGCCTCGGGCAGACCCCCTAGGTACATATCACCCTCCAGGTCTAAGATCTCATTGCCTTCATTAGCAGAGAATGGCGTGCTGCGGCTGTTCACTGAGATGAAGCCTGAAGGCAAGACAGTCGGAGTGAGTCAACTAGTATCAAGGCTGTCTCACCTCACTGTGTGTGTGTTTAAGAAGATGTGCAGGTGTGTGTGAATAATGAGTGTTGGTGGAGGAGTAGGAAGATCAAGTAAAAGTGTGTGTTCCTGTGTTGCTATTGGAGGACGTGATAGAGACAATGGTTCTAGCCATTCATTGGGATATAACATCAAACAGAAGAGGACATGTCACAAGGTATAACAGGTGTTAAACTGTGAAATAAATAATGAAGAGGAATGTCTTAGGTCTTTGTCATAGCATAATTCTCTGTTACCAGTAAGCTGTAAGCAAACCGGCTGGAATCACTGGGCTGGCTAATGAGGACAGACATTTCCACACCTGAGGTAGGTGACAGCATAATTGGCCACTTGCAAAATAGGTTAGGGCAATTAACTAAATGTCATACATAGATTATAACTGCTATAAATAAGACTGTAATTAAAACTGGATATGCACGCAGCTTCTCTGAATACAGCGAAGAAACATAAACAGTAAGCCAAAATAGGAGTGTCTCTGTATGGGTAGAATTGAATTTGTAGTTCTGGCACAGTCACCTCTGTAGGACCAGAGTTACTGTACGCGTCCCTGGTTCTCTTTTAGTCTAATCTCACTATGGGACACGCCCCCGTTAGGCTCACTGGTTGAAGCCTTATTCAATCACACCTAACCAAGCCAATCAGAGCTTATCAGAACCCTCATGTGTGCTTCGTCTCACCCTTGCGCCCCTCCCTCTGGAAGTCCACGTGACACCACTCGCCATCGTTGACCCTCTTGTTGCTGGCCTTCATCTTGATGCTGCCAGAGCCCATGTCCATCACCAGGTAGAGGAAGCCGTCCATTAGCTCCATGGCAACGTAATCAGCCCTGGCCTGCCTGTCCGGCTGTCTGTCTGGGCCCTGCAGACGTCCGTCCCCGTGGCTAAACAGCAGCAGGCCGCTTGGCTCCGTGGTCCGGAAGTCAAAGGAGATGGAGCCAGTCTTCTTGGTGTTCCACCTAGGCAGGGTGAGGTAGGAGGCGGGTGTGTCGAAGGTGACCGGCTCCAGGGCGGCCACGTCCTCACAGCGGAAGGTCAGGTCACCGTGAACACTGACCTGAGGGTCCCGCTCTGCAGCCAGACGAGACAGCTCCAGTCTGAACTCATTGTTCTTGTAAACCACCTATAGGGACAGGAACAGAGGACATGAACAGGGAACAGGAACAGGGAACAGGGACAGGGGACAGGGAACAGGGTCAGAGAACAGGGGACAGGGAACAGGGACAGGGACAGGGACAGGGAACAGGGACAGGGGTCAGGGGTCAGGGGTCAGGGGTCAGGAACAGGAACAGGAACAGGGACAGGGAACAGGGAACAGGGAACAGGGACAGGGGTCAGGAACAGGGACAAGGAACAGGGGTCAGGAACAGGGACAGGGAACAGGGACAGGGGTCAGGGGTCAGGAACAGGGACAGGGAACAGGGAACAGGGAACAGGGGACAAAGGGACAGGGGACAAAGGGACAGGGGACGGGGACCGGAGACAGGGGACAGGGAACAGGGAACAGGGGACAGAGACAGGGACAGGGACAGGGACAGGGCTGTCACTGAGTGGATGGCTGCGGAGAGACCTCTTTCTGTCATGTTATTTACCTCAATCCTCACTCTTTTCTGCAAATGTACCAAACCTTAGAATTCATTCAACAATTTGTCATTCATTGAAACTGTTTCTCTCTATCAACCTTGAGCTGAAAGCTGAGGGAAATGCAACAAAATATTCCACTGTATTATTTAAGATTTTTACAGTCAGACTGCAACCATCAACATACATAATGCTATTAACTATTACTAGATCATAAACAGAGTCTGTCTGTCTGTCTGTCTGTCTGCCTGCCTGCCTGCCTGCCTGCCTGCCTGTCTGTCTGTCTGTCTGTCTGTCTGTCTGTCTGTCTGTCTGCCTGCCTGCCTGCCTGCCTGCCTGCCTGCCTGCCTGCCTGCCTGCCTGCCTGCCTGCCTGCCTGCCTGCCTGCCTGCCTGTCTGTCTGTCTGTCTGTCTGTCTGTCTGTCTGTCTGTTACATGTTACTGTTCACACAGCTGAACATGTTTTTCATTTTCACACCAACGGCACTTGCCGTCAAAAGCTGACTGACGCCCTGCTCCAGGGTGAGAACTTTAGTGTCTCTCTGAATCAAAATACACCAAGCAGCAGCTTGGTTTCACACGGTACCATTACCCCTGTAGTTTCCAGGCCAAAACAATGTATCTCATGAGAAGAATAAGAAATTAACCACAGTATGAACAAATTAAATTGTTGAAGAGTCTATTTCAGCCATAGGTGCAAAAGTACGAAATAGTAAAAATGTCAGATGACACTCAATATCTATCTCTTTTTTGGTTAGCATCAATCACACTGATACAGACTCCTGATGCCTGTTACAGCGTAACATTGTGTGATAGATATTGGAGGACTAAATATCAGGGCTAGGATGGTTCTTTGGGAATTACTGATAGACATCTATTTAATCACAGGCTCAACAATATGCAGTGGGGTCCAAAATCATTGGATCCATCGATAAAGATGAGTAAAAAATATAAAAATACTGAGCTACTCTATATTGTATGCTCAGAAATATTTAACAATTATATTATGTAATACTAATACAATTGATCAGAGAAATATATTTTGTTGAACAAGTAAAAATTCAAAAAGATAGGTGTCAAAATTATTGGATCCCCTGTTTTCAATACTCCAGCACCCTCCTCTTGTGAGTTTAAGGACCACAGTCATTTTCACAATAAAAAATATGAGATTGGAGAACACATTGGGAGAAATCTTAGACAATTCCTCCATACAGAATCTTTCTAGATCCTTGATATCCTTTGTCTGCACATATGAACTGCCCTCTTCAATTCAAACCACAGGTTTTCGATGGGGTTCCGGAGACATGGTCACATGACAAACAAAAATAGAGCTATTTGTCCACGTAAACCAGAGGTGGGTTTGGCCTTTGAAAGAACAATGCATATGCAGAAAATACCTCATCCCTACTGTAAAATATGGTGCTGGATCTTTGATGTTATGGGGCTGTTTTGTTTCTACTGGTCCTGGGGCGGTTGTTAAGGTCAACGGCATCATGAACTTTACCAAGTACCAGGACATTTTAGCCAAAAACCTGGTTGCCTCTGCCAAGAGGCTGAAACTTGGCCGCAAATGGGTCTTCCAACAAGACAATAACCCCAAGCACACATCAAAATCCACAAAGAATGGTTAATTGACAACAAAATCAACATTTTGCAATGGTTGTCTCTGGACTTGAACCCCTTTGAAAACCTGTGGTTTGAATTTAAGAGGGCAGTCCATAAGTGCAGACGAAGGATATTAAGGATCTGGAAAGATTCTGTATGGCGGAACGGTCTAAGATTTCTCCCAATGTGCTCTACAATCAAATTATTATACTTGTTTTTAAAGGTTCAGTGTCGTTATCCTCGTAAAGGGAAGGTGCTGGAGTATTGAAAATGGAGGATCCAATCATTTTGAACCCTATCTTTTTTAGATTTCTTTGCATTACTTGTTGAACAAAATCTCTTTCTCTGAGCAACTATATTGGTATAAAAGTACGTAATTTGTAAAAGAAATTCAGCATACAATATAGCTCTGTATTTATATTATTTATTTTAAAAAATGTGCTCATATTTATCAAGGGATCAAATGATTTTGGACCCCACTGCATATTGTTAAGCCTGCTATCAAATGTACTGTATGTGTATCAGTAATTCCCTTCAGACCCATCTTAGCCCTGATACACAGTTTAGTCCACCAATATCTATCACACAATGTTACACTGTAAAATAAATCAGGAGTCTGTATCAGTATATTGTTATTAAGAATCCTGTAGAAAACACTTTGGGAGACCAGGTCAGTGAGAAGCACGGCTCAATGAAGAGGTGGACATTATTAAATAAATGAAGGGGTCAACCAGACAAAGACAGAGGGAGGGACGTGCTGCCTGGGATTTTGGCTGTCAGGCCTCACTAACACTGGCACAGTATTCATTATACATGTGCTCTGTCTGAGAGAGAGAAGGAGTGAGGGAGGAACGGAGGGAGAGAGAGAGGGGGAGAGAGATAGGGGGGAGGGAGAGAGGGGGAAGGGAGAGAGAGAGGGGGAGGGAGAGAGTGAGATAGATAGACAGAGAAAGAGAGAGAGAGAGAGAGAGAGAGAGAGAGAGAGGGAGAGGAAGAGAGAGAGAGAGAGAGAGAGAGAGAGGGGGAGAGAGAGAGAGAGAGAGAGAGAGAGAGAGAGAGAGAGAGAGAGAGAGAGAGAGAGAGAGAGAGAGAGGGAGAGGGAGAGGAAGAGAGAGAGAGAGAGAGAGGGTATAGGAAGGTCGCAACAGTCACTAGTGGGGGGGGGGGAGGGGTTGAAATTAAACACACTATGGCTCACACTATGGCTCACACTATGGCTCACACTATGGCTCACACTATGGCTCACACTATGGCTCACACAGCTAAACACTGCATGTGTTCACACAATACAATCTGTCATTAATTAGCAACTGAACAAATGTACAATTCTAAACGTGGTAAGTTCTTCCTGTGTGATGCACTGGGAGGTTTAACATTGAAATTCAAAGTGATGCATTCCTAAAAAAACTCAGTCATGTTACAAAGTGAATGGTGATTGTGAATGTGAACACAGCACAACAAAAGCCCTGAGACAGCGTGTATTCCCAGATCAGAATCCCTGTTGAGCGCTGTTGACCAGTACTTACGTCTTTAAGACAGCCCATGAAGTTATTGCTGACTGGGGAGCCAGGGAGGTCAGCCGTGTTGGGACTCCCGCCGATGTAGAACAAGTCATCTGATCCCAACATGGTGTAATCCTCCTGGGTATAGCCGGTGGTGGTCAGGATCCCATCCACAGAGATAGTCACCTGGATGGCCAGAGAGAAACGGAGGTGTGGAGAAAGCGAGAGGAGGAAAGAGAGTACAGACAGAAAGAGAAAAAAAGAATTTGAATTCAACGTTAAATGAAACAATCCATTGCAATGTTTTTTTTGTGTTAAATGCTGGCCTTTGGTTGAATACTTAGCTGTAAGATTCGTGAGTGCAGTTCTCAGAAGCTTCCCACTTTTTATCTATTCTCAAATGATTAGCAGGGTTGATGATAAGCAAACCAATACTTTGGATTTCAGTATAATATTGTACAGTATATCTAAGTATGCTCGTAGCTGTGAATTTTGAGATGACACCATTTCCATGACAGATACAGTTTTTCATCATCTCTAATCAGACAGCTGAGGCCAATTCTAATCAATCTCAAATCAATACAGAGAATAAATGAATGGACCAATTAGCTGAATCTATGAGTTTTACACTGAACAAAAATATAAACGCAACATGTAAAGTGTTGGTCCCATGTTTCATGAGCTGAAATAAAATATCCTAGAAATGTCCCATACACACAAAAAGCTTATTTCTGTCAAATGTTGTACACACATTTGTTTACATCCCTGTTAGTGAGCATTTATCATTTGCCAAGATAATCCATCCACCTGACAGGTGTGGCATATCAAGAATCTGATTAAACAGCATGATCATTACACAGGTGCACCTTGTGCTGGGGACAATATAAGGCCACTCTAAAATGTGCAGTTTTGTCACACAACACAATGCCAAAGATGTTTCAAGTTTTGAGGGGGCATTCAATTGGCATGCTGACTGCAGGAATGTCCACCAGAGCTAATGCCAGAGAATTGAATGTTCCTTTTTCTACCATAAGCCGCCTCCAACATGGTTTTAGAGAATTTGGCAGTACGTCCAACCAGCCTCACAACTACAGACCACGTGTAATCACGCCAGCCAGGACCTCCACATCTGGATTGTTCACCTGTGGAATCGTCTGACCAGCCACCTGGACAGCTGATGAAACTGTGGGATTGCACAACCGAAGAATCTCTGCACAAAATGTCAGAAAAAGTCTCATCTGCATGCTCATCGTCCTCACCAGGGTCTTGACCTGACTGCAGTTCAGCATCGTAACCGACTTCAGTGAGCAAATTCTCACCTTCAATAGACACTGGTACACTGGAGAAGTGTGCTTTTCACGGATTAATCCCGGTTTCAACTGTACCGGACAGATGGCAAATCGGTTTGTGTGGGCGAGCGGTTTGCTAATGTCAATGCTGTGAACAGAGTGCGTCATGGTGGCATTGGGGTTATGATATGGGCAGGCATAAGCTACGGACAACGAACACAATTGCATTTGATCAATGTCAGTTTGAATGCACAGAGATACCTTAACGAGATCCTGAGGCCCATCGTCGTCCCATTCATCCACCGCCATCACCTCATGTTTCAGCATGATAATACACAACCCCATTTCGCAAGGATCTGTACACAATTCCTGGAAGCTTAAAATGTCCCAGTTCATCCATGGCCTACATACTAACCAGACATGTCACCCATTGAGCATGGGATGCTCTGGATCAACGTGTACGACAGCGTGTTCCAGTTCCCGCCAATATCCAGCAACTTCGCACAGCCATTGAAAAGGAGCGGGACAACATTCCACAGACCACAATCAACAGCTTGATAAACTCTATGCGAAGGAGATGTTTTGCACTGCCTGAGGCAAATGGTGGGCACTCCAGATACTGACTGGTTTTCTGATTCAGGTATCTATGACCAACAGATGCATATCTGTATTTCCAGTCATGTGAAATCCCTAGATTAGGGCCTAATGAATGAGCGCAAATTTGTGGCAGAACAAGGGGGAGTTCTTATAGAATACCAGAAAGAAAGCCTCTATTTACATGTTGTTTATGAGTGCATTTCACACTACTTTTGGATTATAATTGGATTTTAAGATACATATTAATGTCCAGCTTATTATAATGTTTGTGCCATCATCACAAATCAACTGCATTATACTTAAAAAACACTTCAACCAGTAAAAAAAAACAACATTTGGCTAGCTTTTGCTACAGCCTATATCAATGAGCGTTAGCAATATAGTTAACAAATGCTGCATCCAAAATAGTTATTTTGCAAAGATCACAACCAAATATAATCTTAGGGAATGTTCAAGAACAATCAAAACATCATTGTAAGAGTATGAGAACCCCCCAAAAAGCTATTATGTTCAGAAGTAATACAAATTTAAATCAAGGCTATGTTGAATGGGTGCAGATGGCGATTGCTTTTTTGCTGCCGCTAAGAGTCGCGCACATCTGTACGTGACGTCAGTGTGTCGTGTACTGTAGTCCTTATGATATTCTGTGAATGCTGAAGACCATTATTGCTGACTGACAAATACTTCGTTTCGCAGGGTTCCTCTTTGAGAAAAGCGAGGCCCTGCCACCTGCAATCTGTGCCCTTGAGGAAGGCACATAACCCTAATTGCTCCAGGGGTCGCCGTTGAATGGCAGACCCTGGCCTTGACCCCAATCTCTGAGAGTGGGATATATACCCCCAAAAAACTTTCCAATTGACATGTGAAACAGGACAAATATAAGCACCCACCCATTCTACGCGACTGCTCCGTTCTGAACATTAGTTATTGGCGTTTCCTGGTTTTAAATGTACTTCCCTCATTAAAGGGCAACACATTTGTATGTCTGCTGTTGCTGTTTAGAGCTGCAATGAATCTGTACCTTCAATTGTAGGCAAGGTTGAACAAGGGAGTAGGTGAAAGTATGTGTGTGTGTGTCAGAAAGAGTGTGTGTGTATGTGTGTGTGTGTGTCTGAGAGAGTGTGTGTGTATTAGAGAGAGAGAGTGTGTGTATGTCAGAGAGAGAGTGTGTGTGTGTGTGTCAGAGCGAGAGTGTGTGTGTGTGTGTGTGTGTGTGTGTGTCAGAGGGAGAGTGTGTGTATGTGTGTGTGTCAGAGAGAGTGTGTGTATATGTGTGTGTTAGAGAGCGAGAGTGTGAGTGTGAGTGTGAGTGTGTGTGTGTGTGTGTGTGTGTGTGTGTGTGTGTGTGTGTGTGTGTGTGTGTGTGTTTCAGAGAGTGTGTGTGATTGAGGGTGTGTCATAACATTGCCTCATTAAAGTGGTGACTGGTATTTATTGAATAATTACCTACTACGTCTAATTATTGAATTAAATTAATCCTGCAATAATTAGCTGATTAGGATTCCTGGGGCT
Organism: Thymallus thymallus; assembly: GCA_023634145.1. Lineage (NCBI taxonomy): Eukaryota > Metazoa > Chordata > Actinopteri > Salmoniformes > Salmonidae > Thymallus > Thymallus thymallus. Next base: position 7,327,283 of record CM042404.1, read on the forward strand.
CCACGAATATACATTTATTCTACTGAGTGGCCACTCTCCAAATTTAACTCAAGTGTTTTATCCTATCTTTCGATATATACTGTAGCAGTCACTTATTTAATGTCTGTTGCATAATCTCTTCTAAACATCAGCTCAAACTAATCCTTCCGTAATACACAAATTGGTTTAATGATTTATTTACTAACTAAATGATAATACAGGATACACACAGTAATGGGTTATAAAATATGGTTCTCATACAATTAAACTTAGTATAATAACGGGTCCTTAGCGGACCAACACAATATGACACTTATTAAACACAATATATAGAGAGAGAGAGACAGAGAGAGAGAGAGAGAGAGAGAGAGAGAGAGAGAGAGAGAGAGGGAGAGATATATCTAGGAAGAGAAACACCCTTCAGTACATTTGGAGACTACACTTAGCTAGCCCTAATACCTTGCCCGCACTGCCGCTTTATGGGTCAAAATGTAAATGCATGGAAGAAGTTTGGAACCACCAAGACTCTTCCTCGAGTTGTCTGCCTTGCCAAACTGAGCAATCGGGGGAGAAGGGCCTTGGTCAGGGAGGTGACCAAGAACCTGATGGTCACTCTGACAAAGCTCTAGAGTTCCTCTGTAGAGATGGGAGAACATTCCCGATGGACAACCCTCTCTAAAGCACTCTACCAATCAGGCCTTTATGGTAGAGTGGCCAGACGAAAGACACTCCTCAGTAAAAGGCACATGAGAGCCCGCTTGGAGTTTGCCAAAAGGCACCTAAAGACTCTCAGACCATGAGAAACAAGATTATCTCTTTGGCCTGAATGACAAGCGTCACGTCGGGAGGAAACCTGGCACCATCCCTACAGTGAAGCATGGTGGTGGCAGCATCATGCTGTGGGGATGTTTTTCAGCGGCAGGGACTGGGAGACTAGTCAGGATCAAGGGAAAGATGAACAGAGAAAAAGTACAGAGATCCTTGATGAAAACCTGCTCCGGAGGGCTCAGTACCTCAGACTGGGGCCAAGGTTCACCTACCAACAGGACAACAACCCTAAACACACAGCCAAGACAATGCAGGAGTGGACAAGTCTCTGAATGTCCTTGAGTGGCCCAGCAAGAGCCCGGACATGAACCCAATTTAACATATCTGGAGAGACCTGAAAATAGTTGTGCAGCAACGCTCCCCATCCAACCTGACAGAGCTTGAGAGGATCTGCAGTGAAGAATGGGAGAAACTCCCCAAATACAGGTGTGCAAAGCTTGTAGCGTCATAACTAAGAAGACTCAAGGCTGTAATCACTGCCAAAGATGCTTCAACAAAGTACTGAGTAAAGGGTCTGAATACTTATGTAAATGTGATATTTCAGTTTTTTTGTTTTTCAAATGATTAAAACAAAAATGAACTAAATGGATCTACAGTACCTGTCTGCATACTTATATCATACATTAGGATTATAATTATTATAACACAGAATGAATAAAAGACAAACCAAAAATGAACTAAATGGATCTACAGTACCTGTCTGCATACTTATATCATACATTAGGATTATAATTATTATAAGTCTCTCTCTCTGTCTCTGAGTAATGCTGTTTCACTGTGCTTAACACTTCAATGATACCCACTATAGGAAAGATTTATGCTTGTTCTTCTTGTTAGCCACAATGGACCTGACATTATTTATTTAATTGTATATATTTTGTACTTTTAACCCTTTTTCTCCCCAATTGGTAGTTACAGTGTTGTCCCATCGCTGCAACTCCCATCCGTGCATCCTCTGAAACACAACCCGCCAGCCGCACTGCTTCTTGACACACTGCTCGCGTAATCCAGAAGCCAGCCGCACCAAGCCCTTTTTGTGCAAAGCAATGATGACGGCACGTGTTTCCTTGCAGATAACCATGGTTGACAGAGGAAGAACAATGATTTCAAGCACCACCCTCCTTTTAAAGCTTCCAGTCTGTTATTCTGACTCAATCAGCATGACAAAGTGATCTCCAGCCTTGTCCTCTTCAACACTCTTACCTGTGTTAACGAGACAATCACTGACATGATGGCAACTGGTCCTTTTGTGGCAGGGCTGAAATGCAGTGGAAATGTTTTTTGGGGATTAAGTTAAATTTCATGGCAAAGAGGGACTTTGCAATTAATTGAAATTCATCTGATCACTCTTCATGACATTCTGGAGTATATGCAAATTGCCATCATAAACACTGAGGCAGCAAACTTTGTGGAGACCAATACTTGTGTCATTCTCAAAATTTTTGGTCACGACTGTATACATAGTCACTACATAGATTCTGACATTATTCAAAATTATACCAAATACACAAATCCAAATTTTGTGGACATTTTATTTGAGAGATAAAATAAAGCTCCACTAAATGTAAAGCAATGAAAAGCTGAATTTAGAATCCAAACAGAAATAAAAATATAGAGACTTTTGAAGACTTATGTTAGTTAGTATAGAAGACAGAGTTGGCAAAGCAAATAGCCATAAAATGTCCAGTCAGTGTAGGATGTAGGACCTTAATTTGTGACAGCTTGCTACAGCAGTAATATTATCCTGCAGAAACATGAAATGTGAATAATTATGTGGATTATAATTAATGGACATTTTTGTACGTTTTGATACATTTTTCGTAAGGGAAAATAACAGTGGAAATCACAAACTTCAGAAGCCTTTTTAAACCTCAAATACACTACAAGTTAAAAATGTTATCTCCTGCAACAGGGTGATCAAATTAAGATCCCACACCTGTAGACAGGCTTAACGTTGCATGGGAGGGGAAAGCAGGCAGGATCAGGGTTAGTAAGAGAGCATGTCACTGACTAATCCTGACAAGGTGTAAAGGTAGTACAGAAATGTGTTGTGAAATAGATGGATGTATGCTTTCAAAGATAAAAGGTTTTGTAGAAGTGCAAACCTAGAGGATAGGTCTGATCTAGCTAAATATGGACCACTCATCAGATATATTCTCAGCTCAGTAAAACATTTTGGTGTCCTTCCTCAGGATAAATTCACCCACAGCACTGTACACATTAACAGGTAAAGTTAAATATTTTTTGATTAGACACATGAAATTATAAGAGCACCTTCAATACATAAATATATGAAAAAAGTCCAATGTACAAGAAAAAATCATATTGATTACTAGTAGGCTTAAATCATATTGATTACTAGTAGGCCTAAATCATATTGATTACTAGTAGGCCTAAATCATATTGATTACTAGTAGGCCTAAATCATATTGATTACTAGTAGGCCTAAATCATATTGATTACTAGTAGGCCTAAATCATATTGATTACTAGTAGGCCTAAATCATATTGATTACTAGTAGGCCTAAATCATATTGATTACTAGTAGGCCTAAATCATATTGACTACTAGTAGGCCTAAATCATATTGATTACTAGTAGGCCTAAATCATATTGATTACTAGTAGGCCTAAATCATATTGATTACTAGTAGGCCTAAATCATATTGATTACTAGTAGGCCTAAATCATATTGACTACTAGTAGGCCTAAATCATATTGATTACTAGTAGGCCTATACTGTTGAGACTGACTCAGAATTAAATCGGTTCAGTTCAGCCACAACAATATACACCTTAACAATAGGGAGGAACATCACACTGCACCGACATGTTTCACCTACGGAGAAAAAATGTTGAGAGCCAAAAATGTTGCATTGATTAATTTCACTCTGAACTTAATTGAAAATAACAAGATTGTGTATCGACTGCCATAGAGAATAAGAATGGATTTCTATTTACACATTTACTGAACGTACCCTAAAGACTTTCACACTTGGGGTGTGAGTCACTGGAGTTTGGCTTGGGACTGATAAAGATAAATTGAGGGTTAAATCAGAAAAGGGTAGCCTAAAACATCTTAGTTTTTCAGTCCTGAGGGATACATTAACATAACACAGTGAATACAATTCAATCACAAGCTGACATTATAACGGGTCTCCCTTGGATGCCCATGATGGATAAGCATTCACAACTACTAGAAGCTAAATAATGACATCATCACTCCCTCTTCAAACAGAAAATGAAAGTTTTCCTGTAATAATGCTAGAACTACTGCTGGGAGCAGGAAGAAGCCCAGAGAGGGGGGTGTACAGTACTGTACCTGGCGCAGGTTGCGTGTGATGCGTACTTCGTGCCAGGCGTTGTCGTTGAACTTGATGTTGGTGGGCTCCACCAGGGCCTCGAAGGCCCCGGAGCCCAGGTTGACGACCAGCCACACAGCGCCGCTCCTCAGGGATAGGTTGATGTAGTCAGCTGACTTCCCGGTGTGGAGCAGGAGGCCGTTCCTCTGCAGCGTGCGGAAGGACAGAGTGATCTCGTCCAGGTTGCTTTGGATGGGCATCTGAGACAAGTCATAGCTGAAAAACTCGTTGCCTTTGTAGGTGGCTACCGACTCCTCTTTTGCTATGGAGAGAGATGTATAGAAGGCTGTTATCAAATCAAATGAAAATACTAATCTAATTTTATTTGTATACAACAGGTGTAGATCTTAACGTGAAACGTTTCCTTACAAGCCCTTAACCAACAATGCAGTTCAAGAATAATACTTTCTGAATCATCAGCTATTCTTATCACGGCTATTGTTATTATCAGCTATTGTTATCATCGGCTATTGTTATCACAGCTATTGTTTTCATCATCTATTGTTATCATCAGCTCGGGTTATCATCAGCTATTGTTATCATCAGCTATTGTTATCATCAGCTAGTGTTATCATCAGCTATTGTTATCATCAGCTGGTGTTATCATCAGCTAGTGTTATCATCAGCTAGTGTTATCACAGGTATTGTTATTAACAGCTATTGTTATCATAGCTATTGTTATCATCAGCTATTGTTATCATCAGCTGGTGTTATCATCAGCTAGTGTTATCATCAGCTAGTGTTATCACAGGTATTGTTATTAACAGCTATTGTTATCATAGCTAATGTTATCATCAGCTATTGTTATCATCAGCTGGTGTTATCATCAGCTATTGTTATCATCAGCTAGTGTTATCATCAGCTATTGTTATCATAGCTATTGTTATCATCAGCTATTGTTATCATCAGCTAGTGTTATCATCAGCTATTGTTATCATCAGCTGGTGTTATCATCAGCTATTGTTATCATCAGCTAGTGTTATCATCAGCTATTGTTATCATAGCTATTGTTATTATCAGCTAGTGTTATCATCAGCTAGTGTTATCATCAGCTATTGTTATCATCAGCTGGTGTTATCATCAGCTATTGTTATCATCAGCTAGTGTTATCATCAGCTATTGTTATCATAGCTATTGTTATTATCAGCTAGTGTTATCATCAGCTAGTGTTATAACAGCTAATTTATTTGTATTTTAATTACCCTTTAATCTGGAACACAGTCTCTGAAGCCCTAATATTTTTCATAATTTAATAATTAATTAAGTGTCAAACAGTTTTGTTATATTTCAGTCTTATTTCAGGTCCTACAGTCTAGGGATATGATATAATATTCATGCATCTGCCACACATGGCAGCACTATCACCTTCCTAGGTCCTACAGATGTCTAGGGATATATCTAACGGCCGTGCTTAAGCAAATATCACTAACTGATCAAATGTAAAACGTTTCTGCACGTGGTTTTCCTGCAGACTATCAATTGGAAAATGACATTCATTTGATGACTTGAGAGAATCCATCAAGCTTGAAACCTAGGAATGTAATTTGGAATCTAGATGATTTGTGCAGGATTCAATCAAGCAGAGGCCAGCTCTTACCTTGAATAGTCTAACTCTCAGGTAACACTGAGGCATGACGCTCTTCTTCAGATCTAATGCATGATTCATTCAACAGCTGCTGCTGCTATTTACAGAAAAGCTGGACATGTATGAGCCCAGTCTAAAGTCTTGATGTTGCAAGGCAAAGCTGCACCCACATTTAACTACCTCACAGAGCAATGAAAATGAGAGCTGCTCATTGTCTTAAAGTGTTTTTACCACCAAAGAGAATAAAGTCTTAAGGTTGGCATTCATATAAATCTCTGCAGTCCACATACAAGCCTTCATCCATATCTATCAGAACATAGTCTAAGGCAACAACGTTTGTCTTCTGAATAGCCTTCTCTGGCTCTCATCTGTCCTCTCATTTGACACGTTGTGAAGAATTTTACTTCTATCTCAATCTCACATCCTACTTGTCGCCTGCTAAGTCTGGTGACCCACTGTGACAAGAGGAATTTAATTAGCACTCCACAGCATCTGAGGAACAGTACCACAGACAACTACGCATGGGTGGCCTCTGCTACAATTTATAATTCTGTATCACTTCCATCCCCCTCCCCCTCGCTCCCTCCCTCTCTCTCTCCCCCTACACCCTTCCATCCCTTTCAGTCTGTGTGTCTGTCTATATCACCTACACAGTCCTTTCAGAGGAGAGAGAGAGAGAGAGAGAGAGAGAGAGAGAGAGAGAGAGAGAGAGAGAGAGAGAGAGAGAGAGAGAGAGAGAGAGAGAGAGAGAGAGAGAGAGAGAGAGAGAGAGAGATAATGAGAAATCTCTTAGAAAGTATATAATTACATCGTCTTATTTTAGGAAAACATTATCCTATAACAAAGACCGGAGCTGTGTGAAGATGCTCCCACACATATAATCCTAATGGAATCTCTCCAGTTCTACTGTACGATCCATACAGCTTATCTCTCCCGTTCTACTGTACGATCCACACAGCTTATCTCTCCAGTTCTACTGTACGATCCACACAGCTTATCTCTCCAGTTCTACTGTACAATCCACACAGCTTATCTCTACTGTACGATCCATACAGCTTATCTCTCCAGTTGTACTGTACAATCCACACAGCTTATCTCTACTGTACGATCCATACAGCTTATCTCTCCAGTTCTACTGTACGATCCACACAGCTTATCTCTCCAGTTCTACAGTACAGTCCACACAGCTTATCTCTCCGGTTCTACTGTACGATCCACACAGCTTATCTCTCCAGTTCTACTGTACGATCCACACAGCTTATCTCTACTGTACGATCCATACAGCTTATCTCTCCAGTTCTACTGTACGATCCATACAGCTTATCTCTCCAGTTCTACTGTACGATCCATACAGCTTATCTCTCCAGTTCTACTGTACAGTCCACACAGCTTATCTCTCCATTTCTACTGTACGATCCACACAGCTTATCTCTCCAGTTCTACTGTACGATCCACACAGCTTATCTCTACTGTACGATCCATACAGCTTATCTCTCCAGTTCTACTGTACAGTCCACACAGCTTATCTCTCCAGTTCTACTGTACGATCCACACAGCTTATCTCTCCAGTTCTACAGTACAGTCCACACAGCTTATCTCTCCAGTTCTACTGTACGATCCACACAGCTTATCTCTCCAGTTCTACTGTATGGTCCACACAGCTTATGTGTCTACGGGCGGCCTTTCAACCCCTGGGGTCTAACACTGGCAACATGAGCTCACGGAATTACAGAGCAGGTATGTCTATCAACAAACAAAAAGTCAGCAGAACATCAAATATATATTCCAGCTGTGAGTGCACTGATCTCATCAAATACACGAGTGGAGAGTTGTACATTCTCCTCTAACCCTCTCCTCTTTGTATATGGCAAGGGAATCCCCTGAGACTGAACTCCTTTCCCTATCTAGATTCGTAACCAAGCCTACTTTACAGAAGCTCATTCAAGACAGTTCACGCCAGTACAAGTCGGTCTGTTTATTCCCCAAACAGTAAATAAACTGCTAATAACGATGATATTGTATTACCATGAGAATCCACTGTACTGTGCAATAGGCCCCCCCTCTTCCTCTCTCTCCAGCTAAGTACCATCATGTGCGAAGGCCAGCGGCGCAACAGATCTGTGTCTGTGCAGTGTCTCCGTCAGTGCTTGGGCCTGATATAATGCGGCTGGTCCCTAAAGTGCATGGCATTGCATGACAGACACAGCGGTATTCCTCTGAGACAGCTCTCACATCCCTGTCTGGGGGAGCTGACTGGACTCTCACGTGACAACAGCAGACAACTCAGAAAAACTTTAAATAGAGGGAAGAAAATAGTAATTTGTTTTCACATATTGCCGAAGGCTAGGTTATGCTGCATCTCAATACTGTCAATCATCCCTCAGAGTCTCCTCATATTATTGGTGAGCGAGAGAGAGGCAGCCTTTAAGCTGGGTAACATAGTAACACCTGAAACACCTGAACTGATATCTTTACATCCAGCTGGATGCCGTGACAACCCACATAAAGACTGTCACGTACACCTGGTGGAAGGAGCGAGTGGCAGGATGAAGGTCATACGTCTAATTCACACATAATGGGAGAAGAGCTACAGGATAGTTCCATTGACTTCCATCGACTGTCAGTCTCAAGGGAACTCCTGTGCTTTCCTCATTCAGATGTACAATATATATTATACCTTCTCTTCCCATGAGGACAGATACCGTTAAATGGAAGGAGACGATGTTTTGACATGAGGACAGATACCGTTAAATGGAAGGAGACGATGTTTTGACATGAGGACAGACACCATTAAATGGAAGGAGACGATGTTTTGACATGAGGACAGACACCATTAAATGGAAGGAGACGATGTTTTGACATGAGGACAGACACCATTAAATGGAAGGAGACGATGTTTTGACATGAGGACAGACACCATTAAATGGAAGGAGACGATGTTTTGACATGAGGACAGACACCATTAAATGGAAGGAGACGATGTTTTGACATGAGGACAGACGCCATTAAATGGAAGGAGACGATGTTTTGACATGAGGACAGACGCCATTAAATGGAAGGAGACGATGTTTTGACATGAGGACAGACACCATTAAATGGAAGGAGATTATGTTTTGACATGAGGACAGACACCATTAAATGGAAGGAGATCATGTTTTGACACCATATTCTAGCACACAATGACAATGACTTCAATATGACAACTACATTTTCACTTCTGACTTCACAGTGAACAATGGGAAAAATTATTCTTCAGCGGATGAATATACTTACTTCCTATCTATGTATTATCATACTTTTGGTTATTACTTGAGTTATCTTCTATCATCCACACATATGAGATTGATGGCTCAGCCGGGCTGGCTAGCACAGACATCTTCAACCTCTTCTTAAGGATATAAAAGCTACCCACTCTGAGTCGCGGACCACGCACGATTGTTCGTAACAATGGTAGGCGCACTCTAGTTTTGACAGAACGGGTATATCTCGGCCATCCTGACAAGCCGACTTGAGAGTCCACCATAAAAAAACAGATATTACACAATACATCTGTACATAATCTGGCTAACATGAAACAGGAAACAGTTATTACCACAGTATCCCAAACTGTAGCAACACCCTTGTTACAGTGTCTAGTGAAGCATGCCTTCCTAATTTAGAACATCCACATGGGTGTGAACCTCAGGGTCTCCAGAACTCCACTGAGAGAACGTCTCATTGTGCTGATATTATTCCCCACCATCTGATCCCATTGACATTTTCACCAATTGGAGAGAAAAAGAGACACTTCAACAATGACGGCGTAGAGCAGAGCCTTGTCAATGTACCCTACACAAATGCACTCATAAGTCAAATAGGAGATAACTTTCAGCCCACGCAAACACATATAGCAGCTGCATCGCACCAACATGCTGGTACATATTCTTTCGTAGATGGTGTTAGTTTAAATATGCTGTAGGAGATGAAATGATGGAGTAGGTGAAAGCTCTCTCAGGGAGTGAGATACCTCTACTTGGTTTAACAGGATGGAGGTTTGAGTTACCTCTACATGGTTTAACAGGATGGAGGCTTGAGTTACCTCTACGTGGTTTAACAGGATGGAGGCTTGAGTTATCTCTACATGGTTTAACAGGATGGAGGCTTGAGTTATCTCTACATGGTTTAACAGGATGGAGGCTTGAGTTAGCTCTACTTGGTTTAACAGGATGGAGATTTGAGTTAGCTCTACATGGTTTAACAGGATGGAGGCTTGAGTTACCTCTACGTGGTTTAACAGGATGGAGGCTTGAGTTACCTCTACGTGGTTTAACAGGATGGAGGTTTGAGTTAGCTCTACATGGTTTAACAGGATGGAGGCTTGAGTTACCTCTACGTGGTTTAACAGGATGGAGGTTTGAGTTACCTCTACATGGTTTGTGGGGGGGGGAGGGGGGGGGGGGGGGTAATGTATGTCTGTGCCTGTGTGTGTGCACGCGCCTGTGACAGCTGAGAGTGCAGGATGGTAATGGACACCTGCCCATGACAGCTGAGGGTGCAGGATGGTAATGGAAACCTGCCCATGACAGCTGAGAGTGCAGGACGGTAATGGACACCTGCCTGTGACTGCTGAGAGTGCAGGATGGTAATGGAAACCTGTCTGTGACTGCTGAGAGTGCAGGATGGTAATGGACACCTGCCTGTGACTGCTGAGAGTGCAGGATGGTAACAGAAACCTGCCAGTGACTGCTGAGCGTGCAGGATGGTAACGGAAACCTGCGTGTGACAGCTGAGAGTGCAGGATGGTAATGGAAACCTGCCAGTGACTGCTGAGCGTACAGGATGGTAATGGAAACCTGTCAGTGACTGCTGAGCGTGCAGGATGGTAATGGAAATCTGCCTTTGACTGCTGAGAGTGCGTGAGTCACAGGCAGGTTTTCACTAATGCCAAGGCCATGTCAAGGACCCCATACGCTTCCTCAAGCTGACTGCAAAGCTATTAGTCAACGTGGGATTAGGAACGGAGTCTGTGGTCTGGGTCATTAATTTTTGTTGTGTGTGTGTGTGTGTGTGTGTGTGTGTGTGTGTGTTTGTGTGTGTGTTTCACTGTATCAAAGTGGATTCATTCACTTACTTAGCTACAGTTTAGTATTAGCTTCACTGTCAGAGTGCAAAAAATCCAGACTTGGTATCTAGGTAATCTTGGAATTTGTGTAAATCATACTGTATCTTTAATGTCTGTTGATGAACTTTTTCAGCCCGTAATGATAGCACACATGATCAATATGATCATAATATCAGCTCTCTCCCCAGATAAACAAAGTGATCAGTATTTGACAGGTCCTGACAGGTCCCAACCACACACATCCTGCATTCTCTAATGGTGAAGTAACAAACATACATATCAAGGAGTTTCCACTCACTGGGACACGCTGACATAAATATAAAATATTTAGGATAATCAAAACCATCCCACATTTTTAACAAATCTATTAATGCATAAGACAGGGAGTGTGTAAATGATATACAAACCAAAATCAAACTAGTTTTGAACAAATCTCTGAACAAATAATTGCTAGTTTAACAAAGAAAAACAGTCTTGGGAGTAGTAGATGTAGTCAATACAGAGCCTCTATCACACCACTGACTCCTCCCATACCACTGACTCCTCCCATACCACTGACTCCTCCCATACCACTGACTCCCCTACACCACTGACTCCTCCCATACCACTGACTCCCCTACACCACTGACTCCTCCCATACCACTGACTCCTCCCATACCACTGACTTCTCCCATACCACTGACTTCTCCCATACCACTGACTTCTCCCACACCACTGACCCCTCCCATACCACTGACTCCTTTTTTGCAGTGGTGTGCTGGGGAGCAAACATCAAAGCCGGTGATGCTTCTCGGGTAAATAAGCTGATCAGGAAGGCTAGCTCTGTCCTGGGGATGAGCCTTGACACTCTAGAGGAGGTGGCGGAGAGACGGATCCGGGCCAAACTGCTGGCCATCATGGACAACGTCACCCACCCTCTGCACGCTATGGTTATGACGCAGAGGAGCACTTTCAGTCACAGACTGATCCCCCCACGGTGTGCCAGAGAGCGCTACAGGAGGTCCTTCCTGCCGGCGGCTATGAGACTATATAATGCCTCACCGGGGTGCCGTGCCGTCGGCAACATAGATCTGGAACTGTTGGGGTGCTAGGACCTAGTTTAACAATTATGCATCCATCCGTGAGTAACTCTGGTCCGTCAGCACTCATCCACTCAGGACCTATTTATTCATACAGGTCTGTATATACATACTCATGTACAGTTGTTATATTATATCACATGCAATATTGTAAGTAATTATTGGACGTAGGCATTCACTCAGGAATGCATATTAGTATCCTGCCAGTTGCACCTTTTCTCATTGCTTTTAGTATATCGAATGTGCAGTTGTCTGTAATTAAACCCTGCGCACTAAGGACTGTATTTTAAGGGAATTACTATTATTACCCCAAATGATATCATACACACATTTAGCTATTAAAGTATCTCTTCCTGTCATTTACCTGTACAGTTTGTGTAAACATGCAAGTATTCACTTATCTGTAAATATAACTGTATACCTAACTGTACAGCTAATTTAACCATGCAACATTTTCACTTACCTGTCCATTTACCCAGTCTGTCTATTAAGTAAACTATTATTATTACCCTCGCTCATATCATACGCATTTTTAGCTACTGAAGTATTTCTCTGCCATCGATCGACCTGTATAGTATAGTTAACCATCCAACATCCACCAATGTATAGTGTACATATTCAGCCAACCACTCATACTATGCAATGTCCTTTTATAGCTTTTTTTTTTTTTTGCACTCCAGATATCTTGTATTTCTATACTTTTTCATACTGCCGCTCTATGTATCATGTACCGTGTATCTGTCTTTTGTGTACTTTCGTTGTGGCATTTTGCACCTGCCCTGTGTTTTTGTTGTAGCTGCTTGACAATAAAATTTCCCCCCCGGGGGATAAATAAAGTACCTATCTATCTATCTATCTATCTATCTATCTATCTATCTATCTATCTATCTATCTATCTATCTATCTATCTATCTATCTATCTATCTATCTATCTATCTATCTATCTCATACCACTGACCCTTCCCATACCACTGACTCCTCCCATACCGCTGACTCCTTCCACACCACTGACTCCTCCCATACCACTGACTCCTCCCATACCACTGACTCCTCCCATACTACTGACTCCTTCCACACCACTGACTCCTCCCATACCACTGACTCCTCCCATACCGCTGACTCCTTCCACACCACTGACTCCTCCCATACCAATGACTTCTCCCACACCACTGACCCCTCCCATACCATTGACTCCTCTCATACCACTGACCCTGCCCATACCGCTGACTCCTCCCATACCACTGACTCCTCCCATACCGCTGACTCCTTCCACACCACTGACTCCTCCCACACCACTGACTCCTCCCATACCACTGAGTAGAGGTACATTTCATAAAATGTTTACATTTTAGTCATTATCCAGAGCGACTTACAGTTAGTGCATTCATCTTAAGATAGCTTGGTGAGACAACACATCACATTTGCTTCAAGTAAATGTATCCCTCAACAAAGTATTTATATTTATTAAGTATTTAAGTCAGTGCTTTTTTTATACCACTCCCATCTCCCAGTCAGACCAGCAGTATGTACAGCAGCACCAGAATCCCCAGAATCCCCAGTCCCAGCAGCAGCCCTCTCTGGCTCACTGATGTGATTAATCACTGTCACCCTTAATGCCCAAAGGTCTACATTCAATCAAAAGTCATCTTTTTAATATTCCAGGCCACACACACGCATGAACGCATTGTACACACACACGTGCACACGCACACACGCATGCACACACACACACTCACACACACACACACACAGCAGGCTAATGGCACATACCATGAGCTAATACAGGGAATAATTACCGGGAATAATTACTGGGAATAATTGGCACCAGACAACTAAATCAATCAAGGTTTCAACTGATTCTAAATGTCAAGTATTTTGAGTGCTTAGAACAAATGGATTGTTGATATACATGAGGTATGGGCTGGCGTTATGAAGCACATTTAAGCAACAGGCAAATCAGTTTAATGTAAAGCCAATACTGCACATCACAGTTTTCCCAAAAGTCAGCACATTGTTTTATTGTCCAGTTAAAGTTTATTTTCCTGTGAAAGTGAAAGGCTCAGACAACCAAAGCCTTCAGCCGACCTTCCTTACACTCTTACCCTACCTCAAATCCCTGCCCTCGCCCCGGTAGCACCAAACAGACTTACTCCATCACAATTTTTATTGTCAGAATGCCAAAGACAATTTGCAGAAACACCTTTCTGTCTGTCCATACTGGTAAAAGTCCCCGCGGTGCAGACATACAGGACCTAGAGTATACACCTCAGCTTAGCACTACAAGGCAGGATGTGTCGGTGTCAGATTCCAATAGGTGTCAGATGACAGAAATGGTAATGCTACCATAAGCTGCTAGCTGTGGGGCACCAACATGTGACTAATGCTCTCAAAGGCCCAGAAAATGGAATCCTTCTACAGTTTATCTTTTATACCGTGGCCCGGAGCAATACTTCCTGCCATAACTCATAATGATAACTTACACTACACCGCCTATACACCTATAACATGTATCCGAGACTTCTTCTAATCTATTTAAATGGCCATTGAAAAGAAGGATAGACTTAAGTGCCCACCTTTTAAACCTGACTTTAAAGTGCTTCTATTATAATCTGCCTGGGAAAATTAGCCAAGATACAGACACAAAAGAGGGAGTGAAATCCCCTGGCTGGATTATGTGGATCCTTGCTAGAAAGAGAGAGACAGAAAGACACAGAGAGAGAGAGAGAAAGACACAGAGAGAGAGAGAGAGAGAGAGAGAGAGAGAGAGAGAGAGAGAGAGAGAGACAGAGAGACAGAGAGACAGAGAGAGAGACAGAGAGAGAGACAGACAGACAGACAGACAGACAGACAGACAGACAGACAGACAGCACATGGCCTGCTTTGAACTCTCTGGAACGGCATCAAACACATCAAACACATGGAAACCATGTTTGACTCCGTTCCATTGATTCCATTCCAGCCATTACAATGGGCCCGTCCTCCTATAGCTCCTCCCACCAGCCTCCTCTGGTGCCAAAGCCTTTCTATTGCACCTACTCACAGGAAATGGTCTGGTAAACTTAGACATGATCTGATAGAAGAGACAATGTTTGAAATGTAGGTAGTAAGTAGAAAAATCTGTCTCTTTCCCAGGTGTTGATATCCTTCACTGAGAGGGGCCATTCAGACTCTCTGGAATGTTCTACTAGGCTCATAAATAAAGCAAACATGCCCTTGTACGACAAGGGTTTAAAGTGCAGATCCATTGTAAGAGAGTAAGAGTATGACCTGTTTCCATAATTACCCAAATGCTTATGCAACTCTCACTGCAGAAATGGGGGCAGGCATAGTCAACGTAATTAAAAAATGTGGCTGCTATTCACTGTCAAATAAAAGGTATGCTATCTTACCAGATGGCGATGATTCGGCTGCGAAGAGAGAAGAAGAAAACAGTCAGTTAGTGCTTTGATGAAATCCTTCAACGCCTACTCCATCCACTCAAAACAGTCATGGCAATGTCTGCCTTTAGAATGCTTTGTGTCAAGCATACTCTAGTCAGTCTCCTGTAAGCAATAAACCATGGATATAAATATGGTTCAAGATTATCTTAGTATGCGTTCATCCTGTTTGTGCACCTAGTAGCAGAAAAGCCACACTGCTTTTTCACTGTTTGGCGAATGACCTCACGGTTATCAGACGAGTTGTTGTGCCGGGATCCCAAAGTGACGGCAGGTCAACGGTGTACTCAAACATGAATGGACAGCCACAGCATGTGAAGCCCGGTTGTTTCAACTGAGTACACATACCATTTCAGCTATCCTCCTTTACCCATGCCTCATTAGAAAAGCATTCATTCCTTCAGGTCATGTTGTACATACAGTGGGGAGAACAAGTATTTGATACACTGCCGATTTTGCAGGTTTTCCCACTAACAAAGTATGTAGAGGTCTGTAATTTTTTATCATAGGTACACTTCAACTGTGAGAGACGGAATCTAAAACAAAAATCCAGAAAATCACATTGTAGGATTTTTAAATAATTCATTTGCATTTTATTGCATGACATAAGTATTTGATCACCTACCAACCAGTAAGAATTCCGGCTCTCACAGACATGTTAGTTTTTCTTTAAGAAGCCCTCCTGTTCTCCACTCATTACCTGTATTAACTGCACCTGTTTGAACTCGTTACCTGTATAAAAGACACCTGTCCACACACTCAATCAAACAGACTCCAACCTCTCCACAATGGCCAAGACCAGAGAGCTGTGTAAGGACATCAGGGATACAATTGTAGACCTGCACAAGGCTGGGATGGGCTACAGGACAATAGGCAAGCAGCTTGGTGAGAAGGCAACAACTGTTGGCGCAATTATTCGAAAATGGAAGAAGTTCAAGATGACGGTCAATCTCCCTCGGTCTGGGGCACCATGCAAGATCTCACCTTGTGGGGCATCAATGATCATGAGGAAGGTGAGGGATCAGCCCAGAACTACACGGCAGGACTTGGTCAATGACCTGAAGAGAGCTGGGACCACAGTCTCAAAGAAAATCATTAGTAACACACTACGCCGTCATGGATTAAAATCCTGCAGCGCACGCAAGGTCCCCCTGCTCAAGCCAGCGCATGTCCAGGCCCTTCTGAAGTTTGCCAATGACCATCTGGATGATCCTTAGGAGGAATGGGAGAAGGTCATGTGGTCTGATGAGACAAAAATAGAGCTTTTTGATCTAAACTCCACTCGCCGTGTTTGGAGGAAGAAGAAGGATGAGTACAACCCCAAGAACACCATCCCAACTGTGAAGCATGGAGGTGGAAACATTATTCTTTGGGGATGCTTTTCTGCAAAGGGGACAGGACGACTGCACCGTATTGAGGGGAGGATGGATGGGGCCATGTATCGCGAGATCTTGGCCAACAACCTCCTTTCCTCAGTAAGAGCATTGAAGATGGGTCGTGGCTGGGTCTTCCAGCATGACAACGACCCGAAACACACAGCCAGGGCAACTAAGGAGTGGCTCCGTAAGAAGCATCTCAAGGTCCTGGAGTGGCCTAGCCAGTCTCCAGACCTGAACCCAATAGAAAATCTTTGGAGGGATCTGAAAGTCTGTATTGCCCAGTGACAGCCCCGAAACCTGAAGGATCTGGAGAAGGTCTGTATGGAGGAGTGGGCCAAAATCCCTGCTGCAGTGTGTGCAAACCTGGTCAAGAACTACAGGAAACGTATGATCTCTGTAATTGCAAACAAAGGTTTCTGTACCAAATATTAAGTTCTGCTTTTCTGATGTATCAAATACTTATGTCATGCAATAAAATGCAAATTAATTACTTAAAAATCATACAATGTGATTTTCTGGATTTTTGTTTTAGATTCCGTCACTCACAGTTGAAGAGTACCCATGATACAAATTACAGACTTCTACATGCTTTGTAAGTGGGAAAAACTGCAAAATCGGCAGTGTATCAAATACTTCTCCCCACTGTACATACATATGGTAGACACCAACAGGTATAGAGAGCCATAGTAATGGCGTCTTTTTTTAGCTATTAATGCCATGGCTCGTTGGGCAAAACCTATGGGGAAATTCATGTTTTTTTAAAGGGTTTTTGGATAAACGCCAAAAATAAGGTCTGAGTTTAACACAGGCTTATGAGATCTTGTTCTATGAGATAATCGTCATCAGCTAACGTAACTTTAGTGCATTTTTAAGTATTTATGTAATCAAAGCAAGCACAAAAAGCATATAAAGGCTTCATAATTCATAAAGGTCCTGTTAACTGACTGCTATTATCTCATAGAACAAAACGTATACGATCTCACGACTGTGTTAACCTCAGACCTTATTTTTGGTGTTTATCGCAAACCCTCATTCCTTTTCCACATAGGAATGGCTGAACGAACTAGAGGTAACTAATTTAGGACCACAAGCTGGCGAGCTCTTTGATACAATAGACAGTCTGAGTGCAGAAACATGTATACAGTAGATCTACCTCTTTGAGATGCAAATGTCCATAAAAGCTGCGTTCTTCATGACATAAAGCACTTTTGTCAAAAAGTGCTTTTATGGACAAGGAAAATAGCGTTAGTACAAAAAAGGTTTGGTGTTTAGAATCAGTAATAGGAGCGATGGTGTAGACTCTATTCAAACGGTTTCTTTGGACAGCTCAGTAATTGGCAGTTAACAAGAAGGAACCATGTCATTATTTAGCCTAGCTATTTTGTTAGACGTATGACCCTGAGATGAATGCCTGTGTCAACTAGCTAGCGACAGAGAAACGATGCAGCGTATTACGACACTATTTGAGCCAGTGAGGAGCAGAGCACTGTGTTTGTCTAGCTGTAAAAGGACTGTAAATGCCGATCCATTTCTGTTGACTGAAAAGCAGGCCAGTTGCCATGGCAACAGGATGAATACTTTGATCAGCAAAAACTCAATTTATTCCTGTCTGAAGCAAATAAGTGAATAACCATGTACATGTACAGCTTGATTGAAGTCATTACTTTTGATATGTCTGACATATTAATACCAAAGCCTACATGGACAGTCGACACCACACCTCGGTCTGAATGATAACGGCACTCGGGGCGACCCAAAATTCATCAGTTAGTACTGGGCTCTCTTTATTTCTTTAAATAGAAGTGTCCAGAGAAAGCTTTGTGGACATAAAGATGCAATTGGTGAATCTAGGAGGCTTTGTATCATCAAACACTGTCCTTGAACAATTAAAAACGTATTAATTTGGCTACAATTTGTTCATGAAAGTTGATTTAATGAACTCGCTGGTGGTCCAATATGGTGCGTCAGCTTGACTGCCTGTCATTCTTCTGTGTCGCCGTCTGTCTGGCTGCGACTGTTCGTCTGATTTTCTCTCAATGTCTTCATTCCTGTAGATGGCCTTCTTGATATGCTATTAATGTACTGTTGGGAAAAAACTAAAACCTAATTCTTATGTGTTTATTTTAGATCTGGTTGGCCTTAGGACAGGCATGCCTAAATACTAACTACAGCTGGATCTTAAAGGCATGCAGATTAGATTAATGTGTGCAGCACAGCCATGCATAATTCTGCCTAGAAAATGCAGAGGCACCAAGATAATCATTTCCCCAGTAACTTTAATAATGGAACACTGGTCACTGTTTTACACACTTCAACTGTATATACTGTATTCTAGTCAAGTCCATCCTATTTAAATATTGCTTTACATATACTATTCTTCAGATATACTACATATACCATCCATATACTGTCCATACTGTCTATACATCTAATCACACACATACAGTACCAGTCAAAAGTTTGGACACACCTACTCATTCAAGGGTTTTTCTTTATTTTTACTATTTACAAAAAAATATGAAATACCACATATGGAATCATGTAGTAAACAAAAAAGTGTTAAACAAATCAAAATATATTTTATATTTTAGATTCTTCAATGTAGCCACCATTTTTTCTTGATAACAGTTTTTGATGACAGCTTCATAAGGTAATCACCTGGAATGCATTTCAATTAACAGTTGTGCCTTGTTAAAAGAAGAAAGTAATTTGTTTCTGGCCATTTTGAGCCTGTAATCGAACCCAAAAATGCTGATCCTCCAGATACTCAACTAGTCTAAAGAAGGCCATTTTTATTGCTTCTTTAATCAGCACAACAGTTTTCAGCTGTGCTAACATAATTGCAATAGGGTTCTAATGATCAATTAGCCTTTTAAAATGATAAACTTGGATTATCTAACACAACGTGCCATTGGAACACAGGAGTGATGGTTGCTGATAATGGGCCTCTGTACACCTAAAAGATATTCCATAAAAAATCTGCCGTTTCCAGCTACAATAGTCATTTACAACTTTAATGTCTACACTGTATTTCTGATCAATTTTATGTTATTTTAACAGACAAATGTTCTTTCAAAAACAAGGACATTTCTAAGTGACCCCAAACTTTTGAATGGTAGTGTATATATATATTTATACTCCAGACTCTAACATTGCTTGTCCTAATATTTATATATTTCTTAATTCCATTCTTTTACTTTTTAGATTAGTGTGTATTGTTGTGTATTGTTAGATATTACTGCACTGTTGGAGCTAGGAACACAAGCATTTCACTAAACCCACAATAGCGTCTGCTAAATATATGTATTCGACCAACACAATTTGATTTTATTTTATTAGGAGTAACTACCCTTACAAACTCAACAATCATTTTTGATGATCAAACAGACTGCAAAACATGAACGTTTAAATTCTTGGGTTAATTGTGTGAATATGAATTAAACATATTCTCCTACTTCATCTTGATTCCATTGTATCGAAATGGAAGAGAACCAGAGTGTATTTTTACAGAAGAAGCAACATGTATATTGTAGTTTCAGCCTCTCAATGCATTTCAAAGACAGATTTCAGAGCAAGCAGCCAGATTAGCCTCAGAACTGTAATCACAAATCATCTGAAGCACGGGGCATGTTTTTCTCTTGGAAAGGATCACATGAAAACCAAACCGAAGAAAGACTGTGGGCGTAAAAAAGCGTTACCTTTGCGAAAGGTTGTAGAGGTCAAAGGTGAAGTTCCAGTAGCTGGCCAGAGGTGGGGACAAGGGTTTGACGGACATAGTTGGAGTGGTGTGGGCACAGATATCACAACATGAAGCAGAAATGAATGGACAAGTAATTGAAATGAGGGAGGTGGAAGGGACATGTCCATGTAGCACAGCAAAGTAAAATGAGACAGGGTATGCAGGTGGTTGAAGGTGAAAGGAAACCGACAGACCCCATACCTTGGCGGTTTAACATCAAGTGCGCCCGACCTTGAGGGAGAGAACAGAAAAAACAACAGGAACAACAGGAAAGTCATAAAAACAATCAGGAAGAAACAAAAGCTTTGTCACAACGTTGGACTGCAGTTTGTGACAGACATCCTGGGATAGGTACGGATGTCAGAGTTCAAATCAAACTGAAACGGAGGAGGAAAATAAACTAAAAACAGACAAACACCTCTTGAGTGGGAAGTGTGAGATAAGAAAAAAAGCATGTAAATTGGTGCAACCCTCTGGGGTAGTTGATCACACAGATGCTTTTTTTCTAATGGAACACATACGCTTACTCTTGAGCTGACAGCTTTCTCAGATTATAATAAGGTTTTTGTCACTTTTCCAATAAACTTTTTGTTCATATGAAGTTCTCCGACACGGACACAAACCAGTCCCTTCAATAGGATGAAGGTCGTAAGGACTGTATCCTTAACTAAATTCAAACCAGTCCCTTCAATAGGATGAAGGTAGTGAGGACTGTATCCTGAACTAGATTCAAACAGGGCCCTTCAAAAGGATGAAGGAAGTGAGGACTGTATCCTGAACTAGATTCAAACCAGTCCCTTCAATAGGATGAAGCAGTGAGGACTGTTTCCTAAACTAGATTCAAACATGGTCCTTCAATAGGATGAAGTAGTGAGGACTGTATCCTAAACTAGATTCAAAATGGGCCCTTCAATAGGATGAAGGAAGTGAGGACTGTATCCTAAACTAGATTCAAACAGGGCCCTTCAATAGGATGAAGGTAGTGAGGACTGTATCCTAAACTAGATTCAAAATGGGCCCTTTAATAGGATGAAGGTCGTGAGGACTGTATCCTAAACTAGATTCAAAATGGGCCCTTCAATAGGATGAAGGTAGTGAGGACTGTATCCTAAACTAGATTCGAACAGGGCCCTTCAATAGGATGAAGGTCGTGAGGACTGTATCCTGAACTAGATTCAGCGTTGCAACATAAGCAGGCCCAGGGCCAGAGAGGGCCATAACAATCAACAACCAGGATGTGAGAGGCATAATGTGACAGCTTTAATGTAATCATAGTGCTGCAGTTGTTGGCCAGGGAAGAACACATCATATGCAAAACACATTCATAAAATACAATGTAAGTCAATAAACTAGAGCTTAGTAAACTGGAACACTCCGATTCTGTGGACATCAGAGAAATCAATTATATTGCGTAAACAAATGGACCAAAGGCCTTGTGGCTTTCCGCTTGAATGTGGGCATTTAGTAATTAAAATGGACTGGCATTGTGTTAGACAAGGAATGTGGCTGATTGAACAAGTCTTTAAATGACCAAAGATAAGCATTTATACCACACAATTACACCACAATCATCCACATGACCAACAGCAGGACATTTAGTGAATTGTTCAAATAGCCCGAACAAAGACCAGGTAGAATGTTTAAAGGGATTTATTTTTTTGACAGTTATACTTTTCAGTGCTTTCAGTCTCAACACCTCCAGGGTGCTGCAAGTTTCCTTATAAATAATCTTTATAATGTATGACATTTTAACACTTTTAGAGATCAGAACGGTAACCATCTCATCTATATATGCTGCGTCATCAGCAATGTTCCTTTCCCTGGCATTTGAGCAGTTTCTTGTGATATAACCTTTTTTCCGGCTCAACAAAGCTCATTCATTGTCATTTCATGTACAGATTTATCAAAAATAAATAGCATTCCTAACACATTTAGATAGACAGCTATGCCTCAATTGACAAGAAAGAAAACTGTGAACACAATTGGATAACAAAAAAAACCACAACCTTGTGTACCAGTAACAAAAAACACAACCTTTTCCAACAGTAACACACAGACGGTAATCACTCCATCAGCACTTCTATTGTATTTACTGTGTTGACAGAGAAAACAACATTTTTTCAAAAGGGCATCGAGTCTTCCATCACAAATGTGATTGACGGAGCTATTGGTTCTCTTTTTGAGAGCTGTGTTGGAGGAAATTGGCAAATTTAACTGGGGAATGAGATGTAATCGATCATCTAATCCGAACACCACAAGAGATCTTTAGACTATGTCCATGCGCCAGTTGTTAATGAATAAGCTGTTTCCACATGTATCGGTTTGTCATACACCTCCACATTCATTGACCTTTCAGAGGTCAGGAGGGAATGAGGTCAACACAATGCCTTAAGATTGGTTTGTCAAAGCTGAAATATTCTGTTTTTGACTGAGATAAACATCAACAGCTTTATTTTTCCATTTGAAATGTCAAACCTGACCTTGGCGGATGCGTCTTGTGCATGCCCAATCTGTGTTGGCATAGCAATGCTCCTGCATGCTCCCCTTCCCCACCACCCTCCTGCATTCTCCCCTTTCCTGCCTCCCTCTTGCATGCTCTCCTTTCCCCGCTCCCCTTTCCCCACACTCCCCTCCTGCATGCTTCCCTTCCCCACTCCCCTCCTTCAAGCTCCCCGCCTCCCTCCTGCACGGTTCTCTTTCCCCCCTACCCTCCTGCGTGTTTTCCTTAAGATGGTCTCTGTTTCTATTATAAAGGTACATTATTTCACCTTTTTTTGGACATTGTTGTAATTATATGTCTATGAATACATTTACAATAAATCTTTCAAGCAATAAAATGACTGCTAAATATTAATCTATTTAACTGCTGGCTATGCTACGCTCCATAAAATGAACAATCAAAAGTGTAAACAAGCTATAAATGTCATTAAGACTGATTAAACAACACATAAAAAAGGTGTTCTATGCAGTAAGTAGATTTTATTGTGGGTTTTAAATAATATTGCAATAAGTATTCAATCATTTTCAATTTCACTAGTATTTCTTTCCCCGTTACTACTGCAGATATATAATTGACATTCAGGGCTGTTTGCAGGTGCGTAGAGAACCTTTGAACAGATGAAAAATGATCTGTGAAACATGTTGCTGTTGTTTTGTGTGTTGCTTTTGTTTTGTTTGTTCATTTCTAACCAGTTCTAACTATTCAGTTCATCAAAAAAAAATATAAGTGAACCACATTTCCTTGCAAGGGAAATCCACTATGACGAAATCGCTCCGATATTTCCTGGTTCCTAAAACTCTAATAGTTCGCCAAATTTCAGTTTAAGTGACAAAATAATCTAGTATAGTGTAGAGAATCATTGTACCATCTAAACCGCTGTGTAATGCATTTTCCATAACCCAAAATATGCTGTTTGAAGCTGGTGTACAAAATCGAAAGTAAAAGATGCAAAAACAAAACTTAAGAAATAGTGCACATAGAACAGATCTACAGCTTCTTAGACTAGCGCTCAAGTAGAATGAAAGATCTATAACTAAAATGTTTATGTGAATTTGGTCGGGTCGCCCAAAAATGTACATATTGCCACTTTTAAATGCTGCTAGTTTAACCTCCAACCTGGCAGCCTGATCCAATAACATCAAAGCACTGAACTGTACTTTTGTTTCCCTAAAATGCGGGGACTATGTACAAAACGTGCTGTAACGGTTCACCCGATATGGATGAAAATTCCCTCAAATGAAAGCTGACAGTCTGTACTGTAATACACTCATAGTCATTGTATGAGATGACCATCAATGAAATTACCACTAAGCTTTTAAATGTAATGTGTGAGAATATTCCAAAGAAAAAGGCAAAGAGTAAAGGGTTAGGATTTGTGCTTTTTCTGAGTTTGTTTCTCCATGAAGTTGCAGTGTTTTGAAGGAGAGTATTATTATGAGGGGATTAAGCCAAGGTCAGTGGTGCTTAGAGCTCCCTGGTCATCAGAAGCAGCAGTAGCAGCTGTGTCCTCTCGTTTGAAGATGTCTGTCCTGAGGTTTCACAGGGTCAGAGTTATTCACACCATTACTCTATCAATGTTGTAGTTTGTAGATAGTTTGGTTTGGATAGTTGTATAGTTCAATGCATAAATGCACACACTAACACTAGTAACACACACGCCTACTGGCCTGAAAAACAGTGCTTTGAAAGGCTGGTCAAACGTACGGAGCAACCGTATTGGATAGAAGGTGTGGGTAGCTGGATGTTCCGGTGAGCAGCAGCAGTGATTTACAGTATTCGCATGCAGAGCCCCAGTGCACCCAGAGCATGGAACCCTGAGCCTGTTGGCTTCTCCGGCAGAACTACACCACCAGAGCTCCTCCTAACAGCCCTGATGGAAGTCTCTTACAGCTTCACCGCCCGCCCATCAACTCAGCTACACTGGGCTTCCCCACCTCCACATTCAATCTTCATTTATAGTCAATTTTTATTTGTTTTATTGTTATGTGGTTAAACAGTCTGCCAATGATTACATTGTCAAAGAGAAATTGTGTTTTCCTTCAAACAGGGACAAGTAATGCTCTGGGAAATATTTTCATTCTGGATTTCCATTTGTGTGCAATCAGAGTGCCAATCTTTTAACAGTCTGATATACTGCCCTGATCCCAGTGGCTTGGTAATCGACCATCTTAATAGCTGCGTTCTTTTAGATGGTAGCTACAGTTAACACAAAGCGCAGCACTGATCACTGAGATGATGACATCCCTACTCTGTGAGTCTGTCTGTGTGAGTCTCACAGAGGAAATCACTGTGTCAACAAAGGAACGCAGACCCAATTCCAGACAATTAACTGTTGGGTTAAAGATAACCGTTTGCTCTTCAATCGTTAATGGACAGCTAAAGCCAAAGTCAGGGCAAGATCAATGGACAATGTTAGAAACAGGCCATGACATTTCTCACATCTGTTGAGACCATGAAAATGGCCCAGGAAAAAGTAGCCTCAAAGTACATTATGCTGCACATGGGAGAAATTCTAGAACAAAATGATAGTCAAGTAAGTCAAAGTAAGTAAGTCAATGTGTGTTAATTGGAACCACCGTGAGAACCACCCAAAATAACACTGTAGTCTGTTCACCTCATAGCAAAACACCCAAAATAACACTGTAGTCTGTTCACCTCATAGCAAACCACCCAAAATAACACTGTAGTCTGTTCACCTCATAGCAAACCACCCAAAATAACACTGTAGTCTGTTCACCTCATAGCAAACCACCAAAAATAACACTGTAGTCTGTTCACCTCATAGCAAACCACCCAAAATAACACTGTAGTCTGTTCACCTCATAGCAAACCACCAAAAATAACACTGTAGTCTGTTCACCTCATAGCAAACCACCCAAAATAACACTGTAGTCTGTTCAGCAGAAAAACAAAAGAACAATGGTCTTACCTTCTGCTGCTTTCTGGATAACTGTATGGAATCAGAGAAGACAGAGAATCATTAGTATTGGTGACTGAAGCACATTGACAATCTATAAATGAATAAAGATCAGCAACAAACAGTTAATGCTAATTATCCTGGGTCTAATTACAACACATGCAGCAGGCCTCTCTAATTACAACACATACAGCAGGCCTCTCTAATTACAACACATACAGCAGGCCTCTCTAATTACAACACATACAGCAGGCCTCTCTAATTACAACACATACAGCAGGCCTCTCTAATTACAACACATACCGCAGGCCTCTCTAATTACAACATATGCAGCAGGCCTCTCTTACTACAACACATGCAGCAGGCCTCTCTAATTACAACACATACAGCAGGCCTCTCTTATTACAACACATGCAGCAGGCCTCTCTAATTACAACACATACAGCAGGCCTCTCTAATTACAACACATGCAGCAGGCCTCTCTTATTACAACACATGCAGCAAGCCTCTCTAATTGCAACACATACAGCAGGCCTCTCTAATTACAACACATACAGCAGGCCTCTCTAATTACAACACATACAGCAGGCCTCTCTAATTACAACACATACAGCAGGCCTCTCTAATTACAACACATACCGCAGGCCTCTCTAATTACAACATATGCAGCAGGCCTCTCTTACTACAACACATGCAGCAGGCCTCTCTAATTACAACACATACAGCAGGCCTCTCTTATTACAACACATGCAGCAGGCCTCTCTAATTACAACACATACAGCAGGCCTCTCTAATTACAACACATGCAGCAGGCCTCTCTTATTACAACACATGCAGCAAGCCTCTCTAATTGCAACACATACAGCAGGCCTCTCTAATTACAACACATGCAGCAGGCCTCTCTAATTACAACACATGCAGCAGGCCTCTCTAATTACAACACATGCAGCAGGCCTCTCTGATTACAACACATGCAGTAGGCCTCACTAATTGCAACACATACAGTAGGCCTTTCTAATTACAACACATACAGTAGGCCTCTCTAATTACAACACATACAATAGGCCTCTCTAATTACAACACATACAGTAGGCCTCTCTAATTACAACACATGCAGCAGGCCTCTCTTATTACAACACATGCAGCAGGCCTCTCTAATTACAACACATGCAGCAGGCCTTTCTAATTACAACACATGCAGCAGGCCTTTCTAATTACAACACATACAGTAGGCCTCTCTAATTACAACACATACAGTAGGCCTCTCTAATTACAACACATGCAGCAGGCCTCTCTAATTACAACACATGCAGCAGGCCTCTCTAATTACAACACATACAGTAGGCCTCTCTAATTACAACACATGCAGCAGGCCTCTCTAATTACAACACATACAGTAGGCCTCTCTAATTACAACACATACAATTGGCCTCTCTAATTACAACACATACAGTAGGCCTTTCTAATTACAACAC
This sequence comes from Thymallus thymallus, assembly GCA_023634145.1. NCBI lineage: Eukaryota > Metazoa > Chordata > Actinopteri > Salmoniformes > Salmonidae > Thymallus > Thymallus thymallus. The sequence continues at coordinate 7,354,660 of CM042404.1, forward strand.
ATTTAGTAGACCTCTCTACAGACCTTTATAATCTATACAATATCACTTCTAGTAATGATCCTGATACTCAAAAGACACATTTAGTAGGCAATAGGCATCTATTTGAAACAGCATCGCTTTAAAATACTAGCATGTGCAGTTTTGCCCCATCTTTGCTGTAATGAAGGATGACATTGCTGTACTAAAGCAGATTGAGGATCACTCATAGTTCATCATCATAGTTCATCATCCCTACATGTAGGTCCTATTGGATATTTATGTGTTCAATGAGGCACATATACATGAGACAATCTACATTATGAGAACAGGACATGGTCTTCTTGGAAGGTTGCATCTGTACTGTATGTTGTTACATGATATGATTGAGCCAGTCAGGCCTATAAATACCATATCATTACATACCAATATACTGTATCATTATATGTTTACAAGCACAGACAAATTACAAGCCAAAAGAGTTAAAGATGCATTGGCACTGACCCACAATGGAACGGGCAGCAAGATGCACTGGCACTGACCCACAATGGAACGGGCAGCCCGCCATTGACACGCATGCATACGCATGTGATGTGCTTGCGCACACACACAATAGGGGCATCTCGTATCTTTGGGGAAATATTGTATGTTATAAGGTCCAAACATAAAGTTCTCTGTGTGTCACGTTCGGGTGTGTAGAGAGACCAAGGCGCAGCGTAGCGATAGTTCGACATCGTTTATTTAATGAATAAACTATACTTGATATCGACTATACAAAATAATAGATGCAATATATAATTGAACTGAAACACACTTACTTCGACACGAGACAACATCAATGAACCACGCCAAGGGAGTGGAACACAGACATATAAGTAGGATCCCTAATTAGAGGTAATGCAATGCAGCTGCCTCTAATTAGGGATCCCACACACAACACCACACAGAAGTAGAAATACTAGATCTGCCAGACTCTGACCATAGAAATATAGAGAAGCAAAGCTTCCAGAGCCTGACACTGTGGGACATAAATGGAGGCAATGATGGAATAAATGATCCCCTAAATGCAGGAGAGGGTATAAACCTGATACAGTCTCTCAACGGTTTGGAAGGTTTTAAATTCCACATTACTTTTCCCCACCATTCATCCCTGGTAGTTGATTAGCAATGCCTCTGAAGTAGTGGCTACAGAGATCCGAGACCACATCAGCTCACTTCCCCTGTGACGACAGGAATCTACAGACGGCAAAACACAGCCTCACACACAGTAATGAAGCATGGAAAGCCCCAGATTGCCAAGCAATAAGTGTCTGCGGGGCGGATTTCAGAGTTGAGGGAGGGAAGGTGGAAGTCAAGGCAGTGCTTTGCCTTGGTGATGGGTGAGTCACAGTTCCACTTCCTCGTTGGAGACGACGACGCCATCGTGAAAACGAGGGGAAAGAGGCTGAGATCAATGCGTTGTGTCAAGATCCTGGGGCTCAAAGGAATCTATGCTGCTAGCCCTTAAAGAGGCCATATGAATGCCTACATAACTTACTGGTTTAAAGACCAGTGGATTGGATTGAAAGGGAAATGTAAATGTATTCAGAGAGAAATTCATTTTCATTCACTACAGCTTGAGGAAGGTAAATTCAATTACCCCAAATTGCGATAGATAAAAATGGAATAATGTGGCTATGTGTAATCTCACTTGAAAGGAAGGAGAAAATATTGAGAGAGAATCAGGCCATACTGTACATACTGTCCTCCAAACAGTGAAAAGACAACCTCTCTGTGAGTGAGCATATTAAAGAGCACGGCCAACTGTCTATAAATCATGAGAGTGCACAGGGTCCCAGTGAGTTCAGATACAGGTGAGTTGATGTCCCAGCATAATGACTGATCTGCCTCAACATTTTGGCAACATCTTATATGGGTCAAAACTACGTATATTGATGAGACAAAAACTACAGAGTTACAGGATCACAAGTGAGTTTGAGGTTCAGTGTAACATTTCAAGTTCCTGATACCCCACTTTCATCAGTCCAGAGCTTAACTTTCATACACCCAGAAAATAGATATAACAACATGACCCATAGCTCAATTACAAGGTTTCTGATAATAAACTTGCACTGAATGTTGTCCAACTAATGCTTACAGTCTTCCGTTCTGAAAAAACAAATCCGTAATTCGCTAGTCCTGAGCAAATTAAAGCCCTATGACTCAGCTATATAAAATTCTAGGGCTAGAATCCAGAGGCTTTGTGTTCCGTCCAAGCCTTCATACAATGAGACAGACGAGAGGCATTTGTCCTGCTATCTAATTGTTCTAAAATTGATGTGTACAGCTGTTAGAAGTGAGATACAGTATGCGGCTTTATGGAATAGTGAGAGTTGGAAGAATACGTTCAACAGATGACATGGAGGAAGCGGGACAAGAAGTGAGATACACTGAGTTAATGGAAAAGATAGGTTGAATAAAACCAACAGACACAAACAGGCAAATGTTGAAGGTATATGTGGAGAGGCCCATATATCTTTTAATCTTCACTTGTTTACTTTGGCTTGCCACTTGGTACAATAGTAAAGGTCACTATGGAGTTGAATGACAGTTATAGCTTAAACTGCCGGAGACAATTTAACATTAACAAGCTATTTCTCTCTCACTGTAAAACTCATTATGGCTAGAAGAACATTTGAAAGAGCTTGAAGGCAACTTCAAGCGTTCCAAATGTAGGGTTCAAGTTGGGCCAACACCATGTCAGATGTTAGTTGTGTTATTGATTTCTTAATATTTAAAAAAGGAAGGGCTGCCTCCCGAGTGGCACAGTGGTCTAAGACTCTGCACCGCAGTGCTAGCTGTGTCACTACAGATCCTGGTTCGATTCCAGGCTGTGTCTCAGCCAGCCTCGACCGGTAGACCCATTAGGCGGCGCACAATTGGCCCAGCATCGTCCGGGATAGGGGAGGGTTTGGCCGGCCGGGATGTCCTTGTCCAATCACTCTCTAGCGGCTCCTGTGGTGGGCCAGGCGCATGCACGCTGACACGGTCGCCAGCTGTACGGTGTTTACTCCGAACCATTGGTGGTTTCCGGGTTAAGCAAGAACTGTGTCAAATAAGCAGTGCGGCTTGGCGGGTTCGGGTTCAACCACATTGGAATAAATCAAAAACTGGGATTTGGTTGCACTCTTTGATCAGTGCTACATGGCACAAAAATATCCAGCAAACTTGTCAAACTAGGGGTTTATTCAACTATCAAACTCTGTGTGTATACTGAACACATTTTTCCATAGAGGAGTCAGGGAATAACAACTAACAACTGGGCCATCTCTGTTGGTTTTAAAAGAAACCCTGCCATGCTCCAATAAATAGCTTTTTTATTGAAATGAAAAATGACATTTAAATTCATCTCCGGGAGGCAGGCAGAGACAGTATCTAATACTGAATGACCTTGAGGAAACACAACACCCAATGTGTAGACACAGATAACATATTCAATTCAAAGTGACTTTTGAGACACCGAATAGCTTTCATTGAATGAGACGAACGCTATACACATACTTCTCTAGAGAGCTTGTTTTTTTCTCAACTACGTCTCTAAGAACAATCTGGCGAGAGCAGGACAGGACATAGGTTTAAGGTGCTATATAACAATAAATACTACTATATGACAAAAAACATCTGGTGTGAGGACAAAGCCCCACATTAATGGTGCCCTGTGTGAGGACAACCCACTGCATATGACTAAAACTACATTACTTGAAGCCACAATACATTCCAAAACCCTTCAAGTAAACCATTGGGGTAATAGTTTACTATGTTACGCCTCACAATGATGTATTCTATTGATGTCTGCTCTTTACGAGTCATACTGCAGTGGCTCTGTCAGGTAACCTTTATAACAGCTACAGTTTGTGCATACAACATCAATAACATATATTGCCTTCAGAAAATATTCATACCCCTTGACTTATTCCACACTTTGTTGTGTTACAGCCTGAATTCAAAATGTGTTACATTAATTTTTTTCATTTACATACAATACCCCATAATGACAAAATGAAAACATGTTTTTGATAGTTTTTGTGCACATTTATTAAAATTAAATACATAAATATCTAATTTACATGAGTATTCCCACCTCTTTGATATGACACTCCAAATTGAGTTCAGGTGCATCCAATTTCCTTTGATCATCCTTGAGATGCCACTAAAACGTGATTGGAGTCCACCTGTGGCCAATTCAATTGTTTGGACATTATTTATTTTTGAAAGAATCACAAGTCTGTAAAATATCCCACAGTGCACAGTGCATATGAGAGCAGAAAGTCCAGGGAACTGTCCCTAGAGCTCTCTGATAGAATTGTGATGAGGCACATATCTGGGGAAGGGTACAAAACAACTTCTAGAGTGTTGAAAGTTTCCAAAAGCACAGTGGTCTCCATCATTGGGAAATGGAAAAAATATGGAACTAGCCAAATTGCCTAGAGCTAGCCATCTGACCAAACCGGGCAAGAAGGACCTTGGTCAGATGGGTGACCAAGAACCCAATGACCACTCTGACAAAACTACAGAGTTCATTGGCTGAGATGGGAGAACCTGCAATAAAGGACAACAGTCTCTACAGCACTTCACCAATCTGGGCTTTATGAGAGAGTGTCGAGACAGAAGCCACTCCTGAAAAAAAGGCACATGACAGCACACCAGGAATTTGCAAAAAGGCACGTGAAAGACTCTGAGAGCATAAGGCAAAAGATGCTGTGGTCTGATGAAATAAACAAATCTACTCTTTGGCCCGAATGTAAAGAGCAATGTCTGGAGAAAACCAGGCACAGCTCATCACCCGTCCAACACCATCCCTACAGTAAAGCACGGTGGTGGCAGCGTCATGCTATGAGGATGCTTCTCAGCGGCAGGGACTAGGATTCAGTGGAGGGAACAATGAATGGAGCTAAAAAAAAATGCAGGCAAATCCTTGACGAGAACCTGCTTCAAAGTGAAAACATCCTTAGACTGGGAGTGAAGATTTACCTTCCTACCCTAAGGATACAGCCAAAGCAACGCTGGAATGGCTTCAGAACAAGAGTGTGAAAGTCCTTGAGTGGCCCCGCCAAAGGCCAGACTTGAATACCATTGAAAATCTGTGGAAAGTCTTAAAGATTGCTGTTCACTGCTGCTCCCCATCTAACTTAACAGAGCTTGTGAAAATCTGCAAGGAAGAATGGGAGAAAATCCCCAAATCCAGATGTGCAAAGCTGATACAGACATAACCAAAACTACTCAAAGCTGTAATCTCCACCAAATTTGCTTCTAGGAAGTATTGACTCAGGGGTGTGAATAGTTATGTAAATGAGATATTTCTTAATTTCATTTCCAAGAAATGTGAGGCATTGTGTGTAGACGGTTGAGAATTTTTTTTATGAATCCATGTTGAATACAAGCTGTAACACAACATGTGGAATAAGTCAAGGGTTAAAGAACACTTTCTGAAGGCACTGTAGATATTACAACTCAGTTTCCTACATAGCTTCCATGTCCGGAGCCCCAAAAGGGTTTCAATTGTTAGTAGAGCAAAGCCAGAAGTGCATCAGAGAGGGATGGATAGCAGAATGAGTTGATTTGAATGAGAACAGAGCAGGCCTACAGATTCCCCATGTTTTTGCATCAGAGTAGATGAGTGCATTCCCATTCCCTGGATTGGCTGCCAAATTATGTGTGTGTCAGAGGTAGACGTATGTACAGCAGACTGATTTATGTCCCTGGCCTACTTCTCCGCTCTGGGGAGGAGCGCTGTAATTGATTCTGACACTCTTCTTGGCTCTGGGGGTAAAAGGGAGTCCAGATTCACCTGAGAGAGTTAACTAGGCCAAGGAGGCCGTGTACTGACCACGTGGCCATGTGATTTCTTGACAGATGCGTTGTCTTGGAATGGCTACAAATTCCAGAATCCCTTTTTTTAAGGGACAAATCTGTGCTTCTTTGCACTCTGTCGGAATTCAGTAGATAACTAAATGTATTATTTGTACATTTCTTATGTCATATTTCTTATCATGTCTTCTTATCTTTTATCATCTCTTTCTCTTTCTCAGAGCTTTTGGCTTGCTCAATTTTGTATTCTTGGTGACAAATATTTTCTGCAGTCAGTGTGACACCACATTGGTATTCTACTGTATATCTCTATTTAGAAAGAAAGAAATTGCAGTATCAGCTCACACAGAAGTGTGGAGGTAGTGGGGGAAGGCTTTAAACCTGATGCATCCAGCGTATGACAGCCAAGGCCATGTTATACTTTGACATGGAACCAGTTGGCCCTGGGTATATTGATCACTCTGAGGTGAGCATCCAGCCTATTGTTGAAATGTCATTATGTTGTAATAAGCTATAGTATTAAACTTAATCTCCACTATAAAAAAGCATCTAGACATGATCTCACATTTCTTTTAGACTAACATTTCGTTTTCAACAGCGGAGATTTGTATAAACCTTGCTGTCTGTCCCTCAGACATTTGCAACATTGTTTCAATATTCAAATTCTATCTCCAGGCGTCCCATAATAATGAACGTGTCGGGAGTCGGGACGAGACAGACAGGCAGGCATCTTTTCTTATTAAGTCGAAATCATGAATCAGCTGGCATCATTCTATGGATATATACAAACAAATGTCAATTGAAAAAAGGTTAAACGAAATGCTGCTAATTTGCAGTCTTTCCAGCTTCAGTTTGAAGTGATTGTGTTAGTGTAGCTGTGTTGTTGGCTGCTCCTCTGAACAACAGTGTCCTGACGAGTGAGCACATTTTCTATACCAGGCGAAATCACACCTCATTAGCTCATTGTTATGGATGTATCCAAATAAATGTCACAAGAAAACAGATTAAACAAATGCAAATGCAGCTTCTTCTGTTATTCTGACTGCACTTTTTGATGTGACTGTAAGTTAGCCGTAGTTGGCTAGCTAGCAAGCAAGGGATAAGTACATTGCCAGCCAGTACTTATCCCTTGCTTGAATGACTGGGTCGCATCCATAGATACAGAACAAAAAGACTGAACGACTGGGTCGTGTCCATAGATACAGAACAAAAAGACTGAACGACTGGGTCCATAGATACAGAACAAAAAGACTGAATGACTGGGTCGCGCCCATAGATACAGAACAAAAAGACTGAACGACTGGGTCGCGTCTCTAGCAACCATAGATTTGTGTCTGGACTATATCTTGTGGAAGGATGAAATAGTATGAATAAATTAATCAAAATAAAGTTTTTAATTAAAATATGTCAATCCTTATTTGAATATGTTGGTAACCCGTATAAAAGTGATAATGGCCTGGAAGCATTGCCAATATATCTTCCAAACACCGGCTTCTCCGGCATTATCACTTAAATAAGCTACAGTATTCTGTTCCTATGGTAGCAAATATCTAGTATCAGGTAACAGCATGGTTTTAGAATGATGCATGGTAAAGCCATTATGACAAGTTAACTTTTTACTTCTATGAAAACATTCCCTTACACTCAGTAGGTTACTTTTACTAAAATGTCTGGGTGGAGGCTTGTAGATTAGCTTTTTTCCTTTAGCCATGAAAGAGTCATCCACAAATGAGTTGTAATCATAATCAACAGCCTATCCAACAATCTCAGTCAAACCCCCTAAGTATTCAGAGACAGAAAGTCAAGCTGTGCTGAAACGTAGATAAACACAACTCTTCCACAAATAATTAATGAAAATGAAAGTCTGTTCAGATAACGGCTCAGAATTACAAGTAAACCCCAAAGGAATCCCTCAACAACCATAATTTAACTTCACAAAGCAATCAGTTTTACTAAGGCATTCAAATGGAAAAACAGGTCCTTTCCGTGAACCAATTCAGCTCATTTTGTATTTGGCTCACCTTCATGGCAGTAATTTCCCTTGTATGCAGTGTTGGTGCAGTCACAGAGGACCTCTTCCTGGTGGATGGAGCATAGGCCTCTGTTGCTGCAGGGGTTCTGTTTATTGCACAGGTTTTCCAAATCATTCAGAACACTCTGGCCATCAAGGAGCACCGGGAGGGTCTCCCCCAGCTTTAGGTTGATGATCAGGCCCTGGAAGGGTGGCTCGTATTTGACGGTGCTGGATGTGAGGGCAGATAGGCGAACATCTGGAGAGATGCCGCCTACATAAAGGTCGCTGGCCACCCCCATCTCACTCCTCTTGGACTTGACCTCGGCCACCTTCTCCTCGTTGTCCACCATCAGGCTGGTCTCTCTGTAGTTGCGGGTTAGCAGCACGCGATGCCAGCGTTGGTCGTTGACGCTAGTCTCCATGTGCAGGGAGGCCGGCTCTGCACAGTGTATGGTGAAGCGCAGATGCAGCCGGCCGTCTGCGATCAGAAGCTCCAGGAAGTCACAGTTTCCTCCGTCATCCAGGTAGAGCACCAGGGCCTTGCTGATGTTGGTCTTCAGAGTGAAGCTCAGCTGGCCTGTGACCTTGGCTTCCCAGCGGCTGTACCGCGCCCACTGACCAGGGACTCCCTCGTACTCCAAGGCCGAGGCCATGACTATCAACAACAGCCCAGTCAATAGCAGGGGCCACACGGCCCGACCTCCACTCCTCCCCTGGCTGCTTATCATCTTCCACTTCTAGCCCTAATCCCTCCAACTAGGTCTCGTTGCTTTTAATCCACCACCGCTGAGAGAGAGGCAGAAATGATTTCCAGTCTACACTATTGTTGTGTTTTCCCTAAAGTGTACAGCAATAATATGATTCAAATTCTTCACTTTAGCTTTGCCTCTCTATCCTGATTCTCTTCTTAGCCTCTCCATTGAGTGGAAAAATTGGGAATCGGGTCACCTATTTTTCAGAGAACCGGAAATAATGTTCTGGTGATATCGTAGAATCCATATGTTTTGGAATCTAGGAACTAGCACTAAACATTTTAGAATCTAGGAACTAGCACATACTGTAGCCTACGTTTAGGAATCTAGGAACTAGCATATAGCCTAGGTTTAGGAATCTAGGAACTAGCACATAGCCTAGGTTTAGAAATCTAGGAACTAGCACATAGCCTAGGTTTAGGAATCTAGGAACTAGCACATAGCCTAGGTTTAGGAATCTAGGACCTAGCACATAGCCTAGGTTTAGGAATCTAGGACCTAGCACATAGCCTAGGTTTAGGAATCTAGGACCTAGCACATAGCCTAGGTTTAGGAATCTAGGACCTAGCACATACGTTTAGGAGTCTAGGAACTAGTACATTTATAAAACCAAGTGAGGTGAGGATTGTTGCAGAATGTTGAAGTGAGGTAGTTTAGGTGATGAAACAGGACAAACAACAAAACTAATTCAAGGGTTTCTGTTCCTCTTCCTCTCCCTCATAAACCAAATATCCTGGCCTCCTTCCAGCAGCAGTCCAGTCCAGTCTGGTCTCCAGGAATTAGCTAGGCACAGAGCCAAGCAGAAACAGGTGCAGGCCCCATCCTCCTCAGTGTCCCACCGCTCTGGAACACACACAAGAAGAATATGTTATTTAGAGAGAAATAAAAGATCATTGACAGTTTAGCATCATACTAAAACTCCAGCCGCTGGAGCTTTCTAATTTTTATTTTTTAAAATTTTATTTCACCTTTATTTAACCAGGTAGGTCAGTTGAGAACAAGTTCTCATTTACAACTGCGACCTGGCCAAGACAAAGCAAAGCAGCGCGACAAAAAACAACACAGAGTTACACATGGGAAAATAAACAAACATACAGTTAATAACACAATAGAAAATCTATATACAGAGTGCAAATGTAGTGCAAAATGCAGTAAGGTTAGGAAGGTAGGACAATAAATAGGCCATAGTGGCGAAATAAATTACAGATTAGCATTAACACTGGAATGATAGATGTGCAAATGATGATGTGCAAATAGAGATACTGGAGTGCAAAATGAGCGGAAGTTAAAAAATAAATATGGGGATGAGGTAGTAGGGTGGGCTATTTACAGAAGGGCTATATACAGGTGCAGTGATCGATAAGCAGCTTTGACAGCTGATGCTTAAAGTTAGAGAGGGAGATAGGAACCTCTAGCTTGTAGGATTTTTGCAATTCGTTCCAGTCATTGGCAGCAGAGAACTGGAAGGAATGGCGGCCAAAGGAGGTGTTGGCTTTGGGGGTGGCCAGTGAAATATACCTGCTGGAACGCATACTACGGGTAGGTGTTGCTATGGTGACCAGCGAGCTGAGATAAGGCAGGGATTTACCTAATAAAGACTTATAGATGACCTGGAGCCAGTGGGTTTGGCGACGAATATGTAGTGAAGGCCAGCCAACGAGAGAATACAGGTCGCAGTGGTGGGTAGAATATGGGGCTTTGGTAACAAAACGGATGGCACTGTGATAGGCTACATCCAATTTCCTGAGTAGAGTGTTGGAGGCTATTTTGTAAATGACATCGCCGAAGTCAAGGATCGGTAGGATGGTAAGTTTTACAAGGGCATGTTTGGCAGCATGAGTGAAGGAGGCTTTGTTGCGAAATAGGAAGCCGATTCTAGATTTAATTTTGGATTGGAGATGATTAATGTGAGTCTGGAAGTTGAGTTTACAGTCTAACCAGACGCCTAGGTATTTGTAGTTGTCCACATATTCTAAGTCAGACCCGTCGAGAGTAGTGATGATAGTCCGGTGGGCGGGTGCGGGCAACGTTCTATTGAAAAGCATGCATTTAGTCTTACTAGCATTTAAGAGCAGTTGGAGGCCACGGAAGGAGTGTTGTATGGCATTGAAGCTTGTTTGAAGGTTAGTTAACACAGTGTCCAAAGAGGGGACAGATGTATACAGAATGGTGTCGTCTGCGTAGAGATGGATCAGAGAGTCACCAGCAGCGAGAGCGACATCGTTGATGTATATAGAGAATAGGGTTGGCCCAAGAATTGAACCCTGTGGCACCCCCATAGAGACTGCCAGGGGACCGGACAGCAGGCCCTCCGATTTTACACACTGAACTCTGTCTGAGAAGTAGTTGGAGAACCAGGCGAGGCAGTCACTTGAGAAACCAAGGCTGTTGAGACTGCCAATAAGAATGCGGTGATTGACAGAGTCGAAAGCCTTGGCAAGGTCGATGAAGACGGCTGCACAGTACTGTCTTCTATCGATGGCGGTTATGATATCGTTAAGTACCTTGAGCGTAGCTGAGGTGCACCCATGACCAGCTCGGAAACCAGATTGCATAGCAGAGAAGGTACGGTGGGATTCGAAGAAGTCAGTGGTCTGTTAATTAATTTAGCTTTCGAAGACTTTAGAAAGGCAGGGCAGGATGGATCTAGGTCTATAACAGTTTGGGTCTAGAGTGTCTCCCCCTTTGAAGAGGGGGATGACCGCGGCAGCTTTCCAATCTCTAGGGATCTCAGACGATACAAAAGAGAGGCTGGTAATAGGGGTAATCTACTAATCTACTGAAGTTACGCAAATCATATAACCAAAACAATGACATAACATAATACATTATAAAAACTGAAGCTTTAACATTCTACAATGAACAAAAATATAAATGCAATATGTAAAGTGTTGGTCCCATGTTTCATGAGCTGAAATAAAAGATCCCAGAAATGTTCCATATGCACAAAAAGCTTATTTCTCTCAATATTTTTGCACAAATGTGTTTGTATCCCTGTTACTGAGGATTTATCCTATACAAAAATAATCTATCCACCTGACAGGTGTGGCATATCAAGAAGCTGATTAAACAGCATGATCATTACACAGCTGCACCTTGTGCTGGGGACAATAAAAGGATACTCTAAAATCTGCAGTTTTGTCACACAACACAATGCCACAGATGTCTGAAGTTTTGAGGGAGCGTGAAAGAGCTGTTGTCAGAGAATTTAATGTTAATTGCTCTACCATAAGCCGCCTCCAATGTCGTTTTAGAGAACTTGGCAGTACATCAAACCGACCTTACAACCACAAACCACGTGTATGGCGTTGTGTGGGCGAGCGGTTTGATGATGTCACCATTGTGAACAGAGTGCCCCATGGTGGCGGTGGGGTCATGGTATGGGCAGGCATAAGCTACAGACAATGAACACAATTGAATTTTATCAATGGCAATTTGAATACACATATAATATAACTTTTTATCTTCTTTTGCTATGTAAATCATATAATTAAATAATGACATTATTAAACAAATTATTCAACAGAAACAGAGAGAGAGAATGAGAGAGAGAGAGAGAGAGAGAGAGAGAGAGAGAGAGAGGGAGGGAGAGAGAGAGAGAGAGACTTTACTGTTGCAATGCATTATTTATTAGTCCCCCAGAGGACACAGCAGAGAACCAAGAGAGGCACAGGAGGAAAGGCTGTTTTAGTTAGAGAGCAAAGGAGGCTTGGAGGGTAGGAAGAGACTCAGGGCTTCTCAATCACATCAATAGGGTTTGGGAGCTTTGTTGATATCACTATGGCTAGTATGTTGACAGTTAGAGAGAAAGAGAAAGAGCGAGATAGAGAGAGAAAGCAGATTGCAGTCTTCATTTTGGTGCATTTAATCAAATATGAAATGTATTTTTAGCAAGATTACCATTGTGTGCTGTAACTTTTCTCAAAACGTCATCAGTCAAAATTCAGCCAGAAACACTGGGTGGTATAAGGGACAAAGTCTCACAACACGAAAGCTACATTTACAGTCCTCTCAGATTAGCTTTATCAGGAATGCCCTGCTTTTGTCTTTCAAAGTGCTTCCGTGTCCGTGAATGTAACTTCCAACAGCACTTCTCTTGCATAAATGAGCAGTACATTTGCAGAGGCAGGGACACCTTTCAATTAAGAATAACTGTCAAGGCCCGTCAGTTATCTGCTAAGAAACAGATAAAAATAGGAAAGTGAAAATTCCCCTTTCATGTATGCACCAAAATGAGAATATCAACATGAAAACAACGGTTGAGAACAACAGTACACAACAGAACACACAATAACGAACAGTTTTCCCCGCCCCTGTTTCTGTAAAAGGCTAAGGGATGGGGCTGGAGAAATGCAACCACTCTCAAGTTTATAGACAGAGCTATGGACGCACCATCCATGGTATCAAAATTATAGTTTCAACCATGTTTTGAGGCTATTTAGTGTTTGTTTGCATTGACTTTGTTTACAACCATTGGAGTCAAACAAACTATACTTTGGGTTCTGATGGGGAACGACAGTTGAAGGTAAGCTGGCGATGAGTTATATTTTTCAAGAATCAATGGGTGCATATCATTAATTTATAAGTCAAAAAATGTATGCAGCAATTGCTGATTGCCCCTTTAATATAATACAAAAATACCCACTTTCAATTAACACAATTATAGTTAATAAGCGTGATGTCTTAGTTCCAAGATCCCCTCTCTGCTCCTGAATCAAATCATCTTGATTAAAAACGGCTATTCGCCGCTCTCATCAACCAAACCAGAAAGTGCCACAGGCTGCGTGTCTTTCCAGACAAATCGGTGTATGTCTAACTCCAGGAAAGCGCCTGCAGAATCAAAGAAGCTCTAATTGCCTCAGGATTACCTGCTGAATTGCTGTGGCCAGTTGTGACGGGGGCATTGTGTCCCTCGGAACACACATGTGGAATCGTCACTTGAAAAAGGAAAAGGCCTTGTGACAGCCTCAGTTTATTTATCTAGAAATAACTCAGTAACACAACCAAAATCAAAGACGGGGGTTACTGATACCAATCGATTGCAGAATCAAACCCACTGTATAAAGTAAGTAAGTGCAGATAGAGGTTCTAGCAGAAGGACTGAAACCAACACATCAACAATCCCTTACATCTGTTATGTTATGGATATAAAACAGCATTTACTTGTTGCTAGCCTGAGGTATCTCCACACAGCAGGCTCCAAACCAGACTGAGCACGAAGCCCAGCACCATCAAACATCTCTCCTCCTAGCTAGACAACCGGGATAAAGCGGAGGCTTAGAGGGCAGATAGCTATGTGCGGAGGAAACAGAGGAACGTAATGAGCCCAGCCTGTTCCGTTTCCAGTCCAGAGAAGATCCTGTCCAGACTGACTTTGAGCTGGATAATTCTCCCTCTCTGAGAGGAGAGATGTAAGTGGACAGGCTGGATAACATGTTGCAATGCAGCACGAATGCTAATGACCTATCAGACACCAAAGAGACCAGACTTAACCACATTTACGGGTGGCATTTATAACACCGACAATTAGAAATAAAAGGATTCAAAAACTTGAGCTCATTAACAATTCATATCACACAAACAACCTTTTGTACAAGGGAATGTTAATTGACCTAGCAGGAATATAAAGACAAGTCATTGTCCTGCCAGCTGTGTTGTGTTGAGTGTCTGAATACAGTGAATACCTTTCTCTCCGTCTCTCTCACTCGGACCGTGACTGTGTTTGGAGGAAAGGGCTCTCAGATGTGTCAGAGTGGTGCGATGCAGGTAACGAGCTGCCCTCTCCTCTGCCCTTCACCTCTGACTCCACCACTGTGGCATCAGGGCTCTCTAACTCACTGAACATATAGGAGGAGGGGAGGAGGGGATGAGGGGCAGTGTAGTGCGTGGAGGAGGGGATGAGGGGCAGTGTAGTGCGTGGAGGAGGGGATGAGGGGCAGTGTAGTGCGTGGAGGAGGGGATGAGGGGCAGTGTAGTGCGTGGAGGAGGGGATGAGGGGCAGTGTAGTGTGTGGAGGAGGGGATGAGGGGCAGTGTAGTGCGTGGAGGAGGGGATGAGGGGCAGTGTAGTGCGTGGAGGAGGGGATGAGGGGCAGTGTAGTGCGTGGAGGAGGGGATGAGGGGCAGTGTAGTGCGTGGAGGAGGGGATGAGGGGCAGTGTAGTGCGTGGAGGAGGGGATGAGGGGCAGTGTAGTGTGTGGAGGAGGGGATGAGGGGCAGTGTAGTGCGTGGAGGAGGGGATGAGGGGCAGTGTAGTGCGTGGAGGAGGGGATGAGGGGCAGTGTAGTGTGTGGAGGAGGGGATGAGGGGCAGTGTAGTGGGGATGAGGGGTTATTACACCAGGAAGGGCAGAGCACATGACTTATAGATGAGATCTTCCAAATGCTCACATTTAATATTCACACAGCAAGGAGGATCTCCTACTACTGGGACCTCAAACAGGCAGCTTTGACGAAAGAGCTAGTAGTGGCCAAATCCTATATTACAGCAATACTTGGCCTTGATTTATGTCCAGGAATAAGATCGACTCTTATTTAGATAACAGATATGCCCATTAAAACAGGATATTATCCATGGCTAATGCATATCCAGCAGCCATCCACAGACCTAATCAAAATAATGTACATATCAGAGTTAAAAATATCCATAACTCTCGGAGACAGTCAGTGTTGGCCCAGATGACTCAGCTGTGAACACATTTCTCAACCTGCTCCACAAGTCCCAGGCTCTGCACTAACTCATTAGTGCAGAGTGTCACAGCCAGTCACATTAGAGCACCACTAAAGCCTTCTTCCTGTGTCACAGCAAGTCACATTCGAGCACGACTACAGCTCAGATAATCTCTACCATTGTGTCGCTGAGTTGTCGTAGTGCTGATGCAAATGTACATTGTCCCCGGGGTTTCGGCAGATACAATGCAAGTAACTTAATGTATGTCCCTCTTACTGCCCTGAATGTCTCTGTTTATCCTACAGCAACTGTATTCCGTAACCATGCACCTATGAACAGAGTTATACTGTTAGCACTGTGGCCTAGTAGAAGGTACACTGTGTGCAGCTCAAACATAAATAACATGGTCATGTCTACATCTGATAAGCTTCATAGTAAAGGAATAAAAGCAATCAAGTATCGGAGAATTTCATGAAATCAATAACCTTTTTTTTGGGGGGGGGGGGATTTTACCCCCTTTTTCTCGATCTTGGCTCATCGCTGCAACTCCCCAACGGGCTCAGGAGAGGCAAAGGTCAAGTCATGCGTCCTCTGAAACATGACCCACCTAACCACGCTTCTTAACACACGCCAGCTTAACCCGGAACCAGCTGCACCAATGTGTCGGAGAAAACACCATTCACCTGGCATCAGCCCGCAGGCACCCGGCCCGCCACAAGGAGTCGCTAGAGCGCGACGAGCCAAGTAAAGCCCCACCGGCCAAACCCTCCCGTAACCCGGACGACGCTGGGACAATTGTGCGCCGCCCTATGGGACACCTGGCCGCAGCAGGTTGTGGCACAGCTCGGGATATGAACCCGGGTCTGCCTTAGACTGCTGCGCCACTCGGGGGTGAAATTAATAACTTTTTAGTAACAGATGACAATCATATCTCTGAAACTCACTTAGATAATACCTTTGATGACACAGTGATAGCAATACATGGTTATGACATCTACAAAAAAGACAGAAATGTAAATGGTTGCGGTCTATATTCACAAACCCATTCCTGCTTAGAGAGGATCTCATGTCAGATGATGTGGAAGTAATATGGCTACAGGTTCATCTGCCTCACCTAAAACCCATTCTTGTGGGAAGCTGCTATAGACCACCAAGTCAGAATCTGGATAGTATGTGTGAAATGCTTGATAGTGTATTTGATATGAACAGAGAGGTATATTTTCTGGGTGATTTCAATAGAGACTGGCTTTCATAAAGCTGCCCACTCAAGAAAAAGCTTCAAACTGTAACGAGTGCCTCCATCCTGGTTCATGTAATCAGTCAAACTACCAGGGTAGTTACAATCAGCACAGGAAAGAAATCATGTATTGATCACATCTTTACTGATGCTGCCGAAATTTGCTTTAAAGCAGTATCCAAATCCATTGGATGTAGTGATCACAATATAGTAGCCATATCTAGGATAACCAAAGTTCTAAAGGCTGGGCATAATATAGTTTTTTTAGGCCATCGTTGTAAATAAGAATTTGTTCTTAACTGACTTGTCTAGTTAAATAAAGGTTAAATAAAAAGTGTATAAGGGGTCATACAATACATTTTGTAGTGATTCCTATGTTGATGGTAAAGAATATTTGCTGGTCTGTGGTGTGCAACAAGATAATGCACTTGACACATTTATTAAATTGCTTATTCCAGTTACTAATAAGCATGAACCCATTAAGAATATTACTGTAAAAACTGTTCAATCCCCTTGGATTGATGATGAATTGAACAACTGCATGGTTGAGAGGGATGAGGCAAAAGGAATGGCAAATACAGTGCATTCGGACAGTATTCAGACTTTGTTACATTACAGCCTTATTCTAAAATGGATTACAGGTTTTTAGAATGTTTACAAAAAAACAGAAATGCCTTATATACATAAGTATTCAGACCCTTTGCTATGAGACTCGAAATTGAGCTCAGGTGCATCCTGTTTCAATTGATCATCCTTGAGATGCTTCTACATTGATTGGAGTCCACCTGTGGTAAATTAAATTGATTGAACATGATTTGGAAAAAGGCACACACCTGTCTATAGAAGGTCCCACAGTTGACAGTGCAAGTCAGAGCAAAAACCAAGCCATGAGGTCGAAGGATTTGTCCGTAGAGCTCCGAGACAGGATTGTGTCGAGGCACAGCCCACTTAGAGTTTGCCAAAAGGCACCTGAAGTACTCTCATACCATGAGAAACAAGATTCTCTGGTCTGATGAAACCAAGATTGAACTCTTTGGCCTGAAAAGGCAAACTCAGCTCCATCATTCATTGAATCGAATGGCTCATTCATCACAAAACCCACTGATATTACCAACTAAATTTGGAAGATTAGCAAACTGAGGCATGACATGCCAGAAAAAAACGCAGACACTACACATTCAAGTATAACTGACCAAATTATGAAAGACAAGCATTGTAATTTATCATTCTGTAAAGTGAGTTTGGAAGAGGTGAAAAGATCATTAACAATGACAAGCCACCGCGGTCTGGCAACGTGGATGGAAAATTACTGCGGGTAATAACGGATAATCTACAATCTTACCCTTTGAACACACCGACTGCGTCATTGCATTTTGGTACACCAGAAGTACATTCATTTCCAACGGAACGCTGAGTTTGCCTTGCAGCATTGCGTTGCACAGGCAGTTGCAGTGCGTTCTGTGTGGTGAATACGTTGGCTTTATCGAACGTATGTGTCGCAGTCGGTGCATTCAAAGCGTAAGCCTACTAGAAAGGGTGTCCTCAGGAATGGAGGAAAGCAAAAGTCTTTCCGCTACCTAGTAATAGTAAAGCACCCTTTACTGGCTCAAATAGCGGACCAATTAGCCTATTACCAACCCTTGGTAAACTTTATGAAAAAATGGTGTTTGACCAGATACAATGCTATTTTACAGTAAACAAAGTGACAACAGACTTTCAGCATGCTTATAGGGAAGGACATTCAACAAGCACAGCACTTACACAAATGACTGATGATTGGCTGAGAGAAATAGATGAAAAAAATATTGTGGGAGCTGTCTTATTAGGCTTTGAAATTATCGGTTATAGTCTGCTGCAGGAAAAACGTATTTGTTATGGCTTTACACCCCTGCTATAATGTGGATAAAGAGTTATTTGTCTAACAGAACACAGATGGTGTTCTTTAATGGAAGCACAACGTAATCCAGGTAGAATCAGGAATTCCCCAGGGCAGCTGTCTACTTTTTTCAATCTTTACTAATGATATGCCACTGGCTTTGAGTAAAGAAAGTGTGTCTATGTATGCAGATGACTCAGCACTATACACGTCAGTTACCACAGTGACTGAAATGACTTCAACACTTAACAAAGAGCTGCAGTTAGTTTCAGAATGGGTAGCAAGGAATAAGTTAGTCCTAAATATTTATAATACTTAAAGCATTGTATTTGGGACAAATCATTCACTAAACCCTAAACCTAAACTAAATCTTGTAATGAATAATGTGGAAATTGAGCAAATTGAGGTGACTAAACTTCTTTGACTAACTCTGGATTGTAAACTTCAAAGCATGTTGATACAACAGTAGCTAAGATGGGGAGAAGTCTGTCCATAATAAAGAGTTGCTCTACCTTCTTAACAACAATATCAACAAGGCAGGTCCTACAGGCCCTAGTTTTGTCGCACCTGGACTACTGTTCAGTCGCGTGGTCTGGAAAGAGGGACTTACAATTGTTTCAGAACAGGGCAACACAGCTGGTCCTTAAATGTACACGAAGAGCTAACATAATTATAACATAATAAATAATATGGAAAGTCAATCTCGCATGGCTCAAAGTGGAGGAGAGATTGATTACTTGTTTTTATAAGAAGTGTAGACAAGCTGAATGCACCGAGCTGTCTGTTTGTACTACTAACACACAGCTCAGACACCCATGTATACCTCACAAGACATGCCAACAGAGGTCTCTTCACAGTCCCCAAGTCCAGAACAGACTATGGGAGGCGCACAGTACGACATAGAGCCATGACTACATGGAACTCTATTCCACATCAGGTAACTGATACAAATACATCTTCTGAAACAGCGGGGGGACTGTGAAGAGACACAAACACAGGTACAGACACACGCATACTGTTGTATGGTGGCATTATATATTATGTATTGTAGATATGCAGAAGTGTAATAATGTTATATGATGTATGGTTTTATCTTTAGTTTTATTTGTAATGTAAGTGTTTTAATGTGTTGGGACCCCAGGAAGAGTAGTTGCTGCCTTGGTAGCAGCTAATGAGGATCCCTAATAACCACTACAGCCTTCTTCCTGTGTTACAGCCAGTCACATTAGAGCACCACTACAGCCTTCTTCCTGTGTTACAGCCAGTCACATTAGAGCACCACTACAGCCTTCTTCCTGTGTTACAGCCAGTCACATTAGAGCACCACTACAGCCTTCTTCCTGTGTTACAGCCAGTCATATTAGAGCACCACTACAACCTTCTTCCTGTGTCACAGCCAGTCACATTAGAGCACCACTACAACCTTCTTCCTGTGTTACAGCCAGTCACATTAGAGCACCACTACAGCCTTCTTCCTGTGTCACAGCCAGTTACAATAGAGCACCACTACAGCCTTCTTCCTGCACATTTACCTACTTACAGTCCAAAGCAAACTGACACACCACTTCACTCCAGACACAACACTGCACTCCAGACACAACACTTCACTTCAGACACAACACTTCACTGATGACACAACACTGCACTCCGGACACAACACTGCACTCCAGACACAACACTCCACTCCAGACACAACACTGCACTCCAGACACAACACTGCACTCCCGACTCGACTATGCATCACTTCAGCTGGGTACAAACACTGTACATTCCAAGCCTAACAACTGGAAAGAGTCCTCTGCCCATTGCCTATATACTGTACACAATATCTACACCGAGTGCACAAAACATTAAGAACACCTTCCTAATATTGAGTTGCACCCCCTTTTGCCCTCAGAACAGCCTCAATTCATCAGGGCAAGGGCTCAACAAGGTGTGGAAAGCGTTCCACAGGGATGCTGGCCCATGTTGACCCCAATGCTTCCCACAGTTGTGTCAAGCTGGCTGGATGTCCATTGGGTGGTGGACCATTCTTGATACACACGGAAAACTGTTGAGTGTAAAAAAAAAACAGCAGTATTGCAGTTCATGACACTCTCAACCCAATGTTCCTGGCACCTACTACTAGGGATGGGCACGATTACTCGAACATACTAAATGAAGTTAGTATTTGAATAATTGTTTCGAATACTTATGACGGTAGTTCAATGGATTTTTTTTTTACCTTTCGTAAAATGTATTATGAAATTAAGTGTTCTATGTGTCATGTATTAGAAGAGTTGTGACGTTTTAAGTTATTTAATAAATAATAAGCAAAAAAGGACGGCCATTCTGCGTTCTGCTGCAGTCTATCAATTGGCGCTCAAAACCGGAGAAATGGCAAGCAAGCGAAGCGAGGTGTGGAGGTATTTCGATCATGTTGACAACCAAAACTAAAATGTAAAATATGCAATGTCAAGCTAGTGTACCACAAGTCTACCACATCAATGCAAAACCACGTGAGGTTGAAGCATAAAGAAACAACTTTGTCACAGGACAAACAAACGCAGCCCCGCATCACCTCATTTTGTACCTTGAAGCGAAGCTGTGACCCGGTTAAGAAGCAGCACAACACGCAGATCACCACAATGATAACAAAAGACATGCACCCTCTGAGCTTTGTTAACGGCTGTAATCTGTCGTTGTGCGCCGTAGCCTCTATAAGATCCCAGTTCCAAGGATTGATCTCTGCAAATTAATAGGTTCTACATTTGTATCTTTTGTTTTTATAAAGGATACTAAAGGATAGCCTACATAATGTGTTTAATTTTGAACGTTTTTACTTTTTATTTAACTCAAATCGTAGGCTAGGTGTTATTGCACTCCGTTTAAGAGCCTACTTCTGAAGACCAGCATTTTTCAAGTTCAAGGTCTTTTCGTCATGTTCAATAAATGTATCTTGCATTTGTGTTGTTTATTTAACTGTTATTTAAGCTAATAGCTTAACAGTCACAATTCTTGTCACTGAATGCGTTGCGTCATGTCGTACTAATTACATAATGGAACGGCAGTAGCATTAAAGCATATTAGAACAAATATTGGATATTATTCGAATAGTGGAATCATTTCAAATGCCCATCCCTACCTACTACCATACCCCATTGTGTTTCTCATTCACCCTCTGAATGGCACACATACACAATCCTTGTCTCAATTGTCTCAAGGCTTAAAAATCCTTCTTTAACCTGTCTCCTCCCCTTCATCTACACTGATTGAAGTGGCGTTAACAGGTGACATCAATAAGGGATGATAGCTTTAACCTTGATTCAACTGGTCGGTCTATGCCATGGAAAGAGCAGGTGTTCCTAATGTTTCGTACACTAGGACGTCAAGAGGTCTATCTACAGAAGACTTACACCAATCATAATAGACCTGCCCCAGTAAATAACCTATGGTCACCCTTCACCTGGACCCAGTCATCCTGGCCTCTCCAGAGAGATTAATGAAGATTGAGTTAGTTTCCATCCACCTGTCTGTGGAGCTACAGGCCACCTGACCTAGCCTATGTCAACACTGTGCACTGCAGCAACCTCTCCTTCTATGATATGTTTTCCCTCTATGTCTCCCTGCACCTCACTCTGCCTCTCTCTGGGCACAGCGGAGGTGGATTGGCCCCCAGGCTAGAGAGATGAAAGAGGTAGGCAGGGGTGGAGGGGGCCCTGGGGAGCACCTCCACTGAGCCTGCCAGAGAGAGAAAGGGGGAGGTGCACCCACGCAGTGGAATGGGCAGCCAGCCACAAACGCACATGCACACGCACACACACACACACACATCAGAAAATAAGAGATCAAACAAAGACTCATCATGGTATAGCACTTTAGAGGAACGGACAGTATTGTGTAACAGAGTTCATCATTATAATTTTGCAATTCATGTCTCACAGTCATATACAGTATATGACAGTTAATGTCTCTCAGATATACAGTATATGACAGTTAATGTCTCTCAGATATACAGTAGTTAATGTCTCCCAGTAAGTTATACAGTAGTTAATGTCTCCCAGTCAGATATTCAGTAGTTAATGTCTCCCAGTCAGTTATACAGTAGTTAATGTCTCCCAGTCAGTTATACAGTAGTTAATGTCTCCCAGTCAGTTATACAGTAGTTAATGTCTCTCAGATATACAGTAGTTAATGTCTCCCAGTCAGTTATACAGTAGTTAATGTCTCCCAGTCAGTTATACAGTAGTTAATGTCTCCCAGTCAGTTATACAGTAGTTAATGTCTCCCAGTCAGTTATACAGTAGTTAATGTCTCCCAGTCAGTTATACAGTAGTTAATGTCTCCCAGTCAGTTATACAGTAGTTAATGTCTCCCAGTCAGTTATACAGTAGTTAATGTCTCTCAGATATACAGTAGTTAATGTCTCCCAGTCAGTTATACAGTAGTTAATGTCTCCCAGTCAGATATTCAGTAGTTAATGTCTCCCAGTCAGTTATACAGTAGTTAATGTCTCCCAGTCAGTTATACAGTAGTTAATGTCTCCCAGTCAGGTATATAGCAGTTAATGTCTCCCCGTCAGATATTCAGTAGTTAATGCCTCCCAGTCAGGTATAAAGTAGCTAATGTCTCTCAGTAAGATATACAGTAGTTGGGAGGAACAGATGTGAGGAGAGGTCTGTTAATAGATTAGTGGTTAGGGAGTCATACTCAGCAAATTAGAGCAAGCGAAGGGGCATTTCGTCTCTTGGGTACAAAGCCAAGGTCAGCTACTATGTGCCATGTATTAGTAACTGTAAATATGTCGATATATTATATTACAGAGACTATACATACTTAAAACCTTGATGTTACTAGAACCAATGAAATGATAGCGATCTTAGAGATGGGCAATATTCCTACATCATTAAATGACTGAAGAAACGTACACACAAATTCATACATGTACTGTACACAGAACTTTCTGTCTCACTTGCAAATGTGGACATGGACATGCACACGCACGCCCACATGCACACGCACACCCACATGCACACGCACGCCCACATGCACACGCACGCCCACACGCACACCCACATGCACACGCACGCCCACACGCACGCCCACATGCACACGCACGCCCACATGCACACGCACGCCCACATGCACACGCACGCTCACATGCACACGCACGCCCACATGCACACGCACGCCCACATGCACACACAATCTCACATACAAACGCACACACACACACACACACACTACGCTGCTGTTAAATTATGATTCATAAGATTTATTACTACCATTACACTGCTGTTCATTGATTATTGATTGCCATTTCCATTAGTATTTGTCTATTTATCCTGCTACTGTCAATATTACTCCTGTTTACATGCATATATTACCATTAGGCTCCTGAGTGGCGCAGCGGTCTAAGGCACTGCATCTCAGTGCTAGAGGTGTCACTATAGACCCTGGTTTGATCCTGGGCTGTATCACAACCGGCCGTGATCGGGAGTCCCATAGTGTGGCGTACAATTGTCCAGGTTAGGGGAGGGTTTGGCCGGGGTAGGCCGTCATTGTAAATACAAATTTGTTCTTAACTGACATGCCAGGTTAAATAAATAAAAATAAAAATAGAATCGTATCTATTTATCCAGCTACTGGTCACTATTACTCCTGTTTACATATACAGTATACAGTATATTACCATTCAAAAGTTTGGACACACCTATTCATTCAAGTTTTTATTTTTTACTATTTTCTACATTGTAGAATAATAGTAAAGACATCAAAACTATGAAATAACACATAAGGATTCATATAGTAACCAAAAAAGTGTTAAACAAATCCAAATATATTTTATATTTTATATTCTTTGCCTTGATGACAGCTTTGCAAACTCTTGGCATTCTTTCTTCATGAGGTAGTCACCTAGAACGCATTTCAATTAAAGGACACTAAATAAGATTCTCTGGTCTGAGATTCTCTGGTCTCCCAGTCCCTGACGCTGAAAAACCTCCCCACAGCATGATGCTGTCACCACCATGCTTCACCGTAGGGATGGTACCAGGTTTCCTCCAGACGTGACTCTTGGCATTCTGGCCAAAGAGTTCAATCTTGGTTTCATCATGGTCTGAGAGTCTTTAGGTGCCTTTTGGCAAACTCCAAGCGGGCTGTCTTGTGCCTATTACTGAGGAGTGGATTCCGTCTGGCCACTCTACCATAAAGGCCTGATTGGTGAAGTGCTGCAGAGATGGTTGTCCTTCTTGAACGTTCTCCCATCTCCACAGAGGAACTCTGAAACTCTGTCAGAGTGACCATCGGGTTCTTGGTCACCTCCCTGACCAAGGTCCTTTCCCCCCGATTGCTCAGTTTGGCCGGGTGGCCAGCTCTAGGAAGAGTCTTGGTGGTTCCAAACATCTTCCATTTAAGAGTGATGGAGACCACTGTGTTATTGGGGACCTTCAATGATGCAGAAATGTTTTGGTACCCTTCCCCAGATCTGTGCCTCAACACAATCCTGTCTCGGAGATCAACAGACAATTCCTTCGACCTCATGGCTTGGTTTTTGCTCTGACTTGCACTGTCAACTGTAGGACCTTATATAGACAGGTTGTGCCTTTCCAAATCGTGTCCAATCAATTGAATTTACCACAGCTGGACTCCAATCAAGTTGTAGAAACATCTCAAGGATGACCAATTGAAACAGGATACACCTGAGCAAAATTTTGAGTCTCACAGCAAAGGGTCTGAATACTTATGTAAATATTATTTTACAAAAATGTCAAAAAACCTGTATTCACTTTGTCATTATGGGGTATTGTGTGTAGATTGGTGAGTACATTTTTGTATTTAATCCATTTTAGAATAAGGCTGTAACGTAACAAAATGTGGAAAAAGTGAAGTCTGAATACTTTCCAAATGCACTATATACTTTTCTTTATTATTATTAGTTATAGTAACTATTTTGATAATGATTACTGCAACGTTGGGTAGAGATTGCAAGCTAAGCATTTCACTGTACTTGTGCATGCGACAATATAACTTGAACACACACACACGACAAGTACAAAGAGTATACAGTGTCAGCAGATCTAGCCCATGCACAGGGAAAGTGAGAGAGGTGACACTGAGTAATGGCACTTGATTGGAGAGACCAAGAGCCTCAGAGGAGCTGAGTGGGCCATAATTAATAGTGACTTTGCACATGTAAGAGAGGGATCACACGGCTAGAAAACGAGCCACTATCAGACCTGGAGTGGAAAAGGAGGCTTCAGGGACATGGGCTAGCAGCTAGCTGGAAGAATCTGAATTCTATTATGCCCCAAAGCTAGTGCAGACAGAATGTGTTCAGACTTTAGTTTTCATAGTCTTTATGCTTAGTCTGCCTGGAGTGGTGGTGACTACTAGTGGTGTGCGGGTCAGCTGTTTATTCACCTGCACACACCCGCAATTGCCAATAATCCATCTGCAACTGCCCGACTATACTGTACCAAACATTAGGAACACTTTGGTAATATTGATTTGTGTAATTGTACTGCAAGAAATACTTAATTCTGCATGAGTTAATATTAAGGCTATGTGAGAGGTTATAGGCCTACAGTCAGTGTCCAGATTTCAGTTTCCATTTAACCCATCTGAACAGTAGGCTACATTTCCCTTGACGCACCATAGGCTATGTGAAGCGCCTCACAACATCACACATGACATAGCCGGCACTGCTATCATCCTCTTTAACCACTCCGACAAATCTTTTCCAAACATTACTTTTCTGACCCTCCCTTCTCTTTATTTTCAACTCTCCTTTCACAGCGTTTTGGCGAGCATACAATTAAACCCTGAAGCTTAGGCTTATGTACTAATGCCAGATAGCCTAAAATAATGAAATAAAAACCTCAATGTAGCCTATAGATATGAATTGCACAAGAATGCTACATTTCTGGATTTTTTTTAAGGTATTGTTTTCGATTTATTCAACCTGCCCGCCACCCATCCGCCCTTCATCCACACAATATTGAATTACGCTGGGACTTTGGATTATCAGTCAACCCGCGCATCACTAGTGACAACACAATACTGCTTTTACATGTAGCCTGCTTAGTGTTATCTATTATACAACTATTTGCCTTCCGATTTAATAGGATGCCAGCTATTACAAAAACCTAACCCGTCCCTGAATAACGTGAACGATAAACTGAGGTGACCTGAATACCACAGAAACAACCCACTGGGTACACTGGGTACCGACATGGGGCGACAGGTAGTGATTAGAGCGCTGGGCCAGTAACCGGAAGGTTCCTGAATTGAATCCCAGAGCACGACAAGGTAAAGCTCTGTTGTTCTGCAAGGCAGTTAACCCACTGTTCCTAGGCTGTCATTGTAAATAAGAATTTGTTCATAACTGAATTGCCTAGTTAAATAAGGGAAGAAAACATCAGTTCAATGTCTGATTTTGAGTTGTAAACTAATGTGAATTCAACATGAAATCAACCAAAAATGTCACCATGACATTGGATTTAGGTTAACAGTTACATTGAAGACTTTCTGCAAATCAAATCAGTTTCCTATGTTGATTCAACGTCATCACATTTTTTGTTGTTGATGAAATGACGTGGAAACAACGTTGATTCAACAAGTGTTTGTTTGCCCAGTGGGAAGCCTCTGACAGTGTCATAGATAGCTGGAGTTCCAGTCTGTTTGTGCTATCAAGTCAACTCCTTGTCACTCAAACAATTGGCTTGACAAGGACAGCAATGGAGTTGGCACGAGCACAAACAGATCTGGGACCAGGCTGTCATAGAAGTGTTAAAAACGTATGTGTTTATGACATGTTTCATCTACATATTTTCTCATGAGTTCTGCATGTCGTGTAAGTGTACACTAGAAACACTCTATGTCCAATAAAATTTGGTAAAACTCATTGATTTTCTGTCGTATATCGTGATGTGGTTCCTCTGTACACATATAGTTCCACTGCTAGTGGTTTGGGAGCACTTCATTTTAAGTAAGTGCACGTCTCTTTGTATCACACTCATGGTCCTGTCTCCATGCCCTACAAGGTACAGTACGTCAGCACCGGGGTACGTCTCAGCTCTTATGGTTTAATCACCCTGTTGCAGGAGATATTATGCAATACAGGAAATGTAAAACTTGTGGTGTATTTGAGGTTTAAAAAGGCTTCTGAAGTTTTCAATTTCCACTTTGAAATTTCAGACTTGATTTTCCCTTATGAAAGATTCACCAACCCCTGCCAAAATGTCCATTAATTATAATCAACATAATAATTCACCTTTCCTGTTGCTGCAGGATTTTCCTGCTGTAGAAAACTGGCTAAAATTAAGATCCTACATCTATACGTCACATTAGTTCCCCCTCATTATCCCAGTATTACATAAAGGAGAGGTAGAAACGTAAGGTTACTCAACACTGAGTAGAAAATATGCTGCTGAAATTAGCATCATATCTGTGTGTGGGTAAATAGCAACAACAACAAAAAACTCTCAACTCTCTCTCTCTCTCTCTCTCTCTCTCTCTCTCTCTCTCTCTCTCTCTCTCTCTCTCTCTCTCTCTCTCTCTCTCTCTCTCTCTCTCTCTCTCTCTCTCTCTCTCTCTCTCTCTCTCTCTCCCTCTCTCCCTCCCTCTCTCCCTCTCTCCCTCCCTCCCTCTCTCTCTCCCTCCCTCTCTCCCTCTCTCTCTCCCTCCCTCCCTCCCTCCCTCCCTCCCTCCCTCCCTCCCTCCCTCCCTCCCTCCCTCCCTCCCTCCCTCCCTCCCTCCCTCCCCCTCTCTCTCTCTCTCTCTCACACACACACACACAACACACACACATACATACACACACAGCCGGAAACAAAGTCATTTGGTGACTGATGATCAAACATCCCTGCAGTATGAGGGAGAGAGTGTGAGCGACGAGCTCATGAATAATTCCGGTCACCTGTTCTAGGGCACACAGAGACGACCTGTGACATCAGGAGGACTGTGTGTGAGGAGAGCTCTGCCTCGCAGCCTGCTACTGCTGTCTCAGAGCACACTGCATACACTCACACCCGTCAACCTTGGTGGATGCTGGACAGGCTGAGTTCAGAGATCACCAGGGCCCATTATTGCCCTCAACGGGGCCTCAGGGTGCCAAACTGGCCGGCTAACAAGCCAAAGACTAACAGGTAATTGGGTATGAGTCCCAGTTTAGCCATTTTGTGTTATAGAAACCAAGTATTCGCTTATCAGTCATCACTAGATAAATGCAGAAATTACAGATATGTTGTTAACCAAGAACTTGTCCACACAAATCCATGTCAAAAATCAAGAAGAAGTGTCAGTTCATTTTTTTAAAAATAAAACTGAAAATGGACTTTCAATTATCTCCTGGCCATACAATATGGATGAATCTAGTCCAACCAGAACAGAGCCATTTCTAGATGAGTCATCTCATCTGCTGTTCACATTCTGATTCTGTTGGACACTGCTGTGCTGCATCTGACACAGTGAGAGGAGCGGAGGCCTGGCTGAAGCTAAAAGAGAGCGAGAGAGAGAGAGAGAGAGAGAGAGAGAGAGGCTGACCACCACCCTGGGCACCAGCTACAGTCCATACATCAGCCAACCTACTGCTCACTGGCAGGATGTTATAGCAGTCACAAATGTCCTCTGTCATGGTGGGGGACTTGCCCCAGGGTTGAACAGAGTAGTTCTACCTCAAGTATGAAAACAGTGTTGCACTAGAGACAATCATCTATATGGTATGTTAGGACAAATTAAACGTGGTTGGGTTTTGTAAAACCGATATAATCAAGTATGTACAGCAGGGTTGGGATCAATTCCACTTAAATTCCAGTCAATTCAGGATGTACACTGTACAAATCCAATTATACTCAATGCTTTTCAATTAGGAACATTTTGAATTGTAATTTGGCTTACTTTCTGAATTGACTGGAATTTAAATGGAATTGACCCAAACCCTGATGTACAGTGGATTAGTCAAGCAGTAGGGTTTATTGACCTACGTCAACGGTACCTTCTCAGTCGATACATGGTAACACAGGGGCCGTGCTACAGCCTTCAGTTCCGCTCCACAACAAACGGTTGCAACCCTGTACACAAATGTGTCTGTTCATCAACACAACATCCCATACTGCTCTGAGGGATACACACGTTACATCTGGATCACCACAGGTGGTTGGTGGCACCTTAATTGGGGAGGACATGCTCGTGATAATGGCTGGAGCGGGATCAGTGGAACGGTATCAAATACATCAAACGCATGGTTTGACAGCATTCCATTTGCTCCGTTCCAGACATTATTATGCGCAATCCTCCCCTTTAGCAGCCTCCACTGGTGGATGCACTGTGTATTTTATACAGTTGACTGGAGCTAAGAACACATGCAGTAGAGATTACATACTGTTAATTCAAATACATTTTTAACTGACTCTGGACCGTTGCATAAAATACATCAGGGGGTGAAATGTACAGTACACCGACTGATACTGTCACTATATACTTCACTCATTATTTACATTTTACACTGTATAGGAATTATGAACGCATCATTAATATTGATGAACCACACAAGTGTCTAACCATACTGTAGCAGCCTGTCCTCATCTGTTACACAGTGAGGGGCTGATGAGTGCATTATTCACGGTGTTCTGACTGGCCTGGTAGTAGCCCTAGATACTGGAACTGTGGAGAGGGGTTAGGAGTTCAATGGGACACTATTGCATCTGGAATAGTGCTAAGCCCATTAGCTAACTGAGTAGTCGTCTAATCACACTGATCTGGAGGGTGTGTGCTCAGGGAGAGTTAACTGGAGCTATTTCAACTCAGATCGCTGATGCACTGCGAGGGGCACATTAGTAGTCATAATGTTACTGTACAGTAAGTCCAGGCTAGGGCTGTGACGGTCATGGAATTTTGGATGATGGTAATTGGCGGTCATAGAAATAGAATGAATAGAACATGTGTCCCCATTCAAGTCAATGATGGCATAATGGGTGGACTGGCAGCCATTGCTGTGATTTGTTGATTCAACTCAAATGACATTACAAAAAATACATTCCATTGCATTAGCCACATCAGTTAAGATAATTTGAATTAACATTCTACATTACCACAGAAATGATTGCTTCACAATACCAGGCAGCCATTGCGAGTGTACCCATGAGTTTACCAGTCAAATTGCCACACGAATGCCCGGCTGTCCAGTCTTCAGTGAGCTGTTCGTTCCACACACAAAAAAATATATAAATAATAATAATAATGAATTAAAATGGTTATGCCGCTTATTTTATTTTAATAACGGTCTTCATCCATAACTGTCAGTTACACAGTAATTATGCCAGCCCTAAAGTCCCTTGTACCGCACTGCTGTGAGTTTCATTACCAAGACAATCATTACACCACAAAGTATCTGTTTATCGTTCTAACATGTGTTCACTTTAAATGGCTAACGCTTGAGTGAAGTCCACTTCCATAGTAAAGGACACAGTTAGCTTCCTCTATCTGCCCTGGATGAACCTCAGATTAGGAGTAGGCATTCCTTTCCCATTTGTCCTATACAGTCCTTTATAAAAGTAATGTTGTCCAATCCACCCATGGCAGTGCCTGATAATAACTGTAGTGGTTGGGGAGGGGATAGGTAATCATCAGCAAGCTCTGTGGGAGGTTAGCTCCACTCCTGCTGGCTCATGTTGTCTGCCATATTGTGTTGGGTCCACAGGCAGCTCTGTGGGAGGTTAGCTCCACTCCTGCTGGCTCATGTTGTCTGCCATATTGTGTTGGGGCCACAGGCAGCTCTGTGGGAGGTTAGCTCCACTCCTGCTGGCTCATGTTGTCTGCCATATTGTGTTGGGGCCACAGGCAGCTCTGTGGGAGGTTAGCTCCACTCCTGCTGGCTCATGTTGTCTGCTATATTGTGTTGGGGCCACAGGCAGCTCTGTGGGAGGTTAGCTCCACTCCTGCTGGCTCATGTTGTCTGCCATATTGTGTTGGGGCCACAGGCAGCTCTGTGGGAGGTTAGCTCCACTCCTGCTGGCTCATGTTGTCTGCCATATTGTGTTGGGTCCACAGGCAGCTCTGTGGGAGGTTAGCTCCTCTCCTGCTGGCTCATGTTGTCTGCCATATTGTGTTGGGGCCACAGGCACCTCTGTGGGAGGTTAGCTCCACTCCTGCTGGCTCATGTTGTCTGCCATATTGTGTTGGGGCCACAGGCAGCTCTGTGGGAGGTTAGCTCCTCTCCTGCTGGCTCATGTTGTCTGCAATATTGTTGTCTGCCATATTGTGTTGTGCCACAGGCAGGGTTTGTGGGAACATGAACTTCTGCCTTAGTGTCTTCCCCACTGAGACCAAATGGCTCTCTGCTGAGTGTGGCTCTGTGTGCCACTACACCACCACCGTCTGTAGCTCCACATGGGACAGACACTCACACTAGAACTGGAAGAGCCCTTTCTGCTTTCAAAAACGGCTACATTTTACATTTACATTTTAGTCATTTAGCAGACGCTCTTATCCAGAGCGACTACACTGCTATACTCTTTGATTTATGCACTGTGCATAGAACATTATGGTGTCTGGTCTCTAGATACTGCTGCCCTCATTCAATACGCAAAACATAATCAGACATTCATGGGATAGACTAGGTTTGGTTAATGCATAATATGTCTGTATGGCAAGCCATTACTGCCCTAAAGTAATCTAGGCTAGGACTATCCGTATGTCCCCAAAGCATATCTGCAACTGGTGTCATGTGGGCAGCTATGAAACAGAGCAGATTATTGGGCTTTGACTGATAACAGGCCTACCACAGAACCTGTACTGATAACAGGCCCACCACATAACCTGGACTGATAACAGGCCTAACACAGAACCTGGACTGATAACAGGCCTACCACAGAACCTGGACTGATAACAGGCCTACCACAGAACCTGGACTGATAACAGGCCTACCACACAGCCTGGACTGATAACAGGCCTACCACAGAACCTGGACTGATAACAGGCCTACCACAGACCCTGGACTGATAACAGGCCTACCACAGAGCCTGGACTGATAACAGGCCTACCACAGAGCCTGGACTGATAACAGGCCTACCACAGAGCCTGGACTGATAACAGGCCTACCACAGAACCTGGACTGATAACAGGCCTACCACAGAACCTGGACTGATAACAGGCCCACCACAGAACCTGGACTGATAACAGGCCCACCACAGAACCTGGACTGATAACAGGCCTACCACAGAACCTGGACTGATAACAGGCCTACCACAGAGCCTGGCTGGAGGAAATATATTGTTTGCTTCTATTCAGGTTTTACCTTGAAATCAATACTGAAGCAACAATACATGGCAAGTAGCCCAGCCTCTCAGCTAGAGAAATGACTGTTCACATAGAAAATCACTCAGCCCTTTGAAAATCCCTCAGCCCTCTGAAAATCACTCAGCCCTCTGACATACAGTACATGTGCAGATGATACTTCCATCCAGAAACAGACTCACACAAATACCTTTCTCTGGGGATTGTGTTGAAATGTAGCTAGGACACAACACAGTAACAAGAGCAGTGCATCTCCACTGTTGAACATGAAAGTCAACCCGCCTAGGTGTTCCCACTGTGTTTAAAGGGTATTGAGGGTATCAAGGAAAACATTCACTGATCATTGAAATCATTGTAATGCTATAATACAATTTTATGAAACAACATGGAAGTGGAGGAATATATTTAATGTGATAAATGGTGAGTGATGGAGGGATCAGAGAGATGAGGAGATATTTAAAGTGATAAATGGTGAGTGATGGAGGGATCAGAGAGATGAGGAGATATTTAAAGTGATAAATGGTGAGTGATGGAGGGCTCAGTGAGATGAGGAGATATTTAAAGTGATAAATGGTGAGTGATGGAGGGATCAGAGAGATGAGGAGATATTTAAAGTGATAAATGGTGAGTGATGGAGGGCTCAGTGAGATGAGGAGATATTTAAAGTGATAAATGGTGAGTGATGGAGGGCTCAGTGAGATGAGGAGATATTTAAAGTGATAAATGGTGAGTGATGGAGGGATCAGAGAGATGAGGAGATATTTAAAGTGATAAATGGTGAGTGATGGAGGGATCAGAGAGATGAGGAGATATTGTCCCATAATTTCTCTCTATCCTGGAATGTCACTATCCATCAGGAGCAGAAAGTGATATTTCCTGGAACAGCTCGACAGGCTATCCTTAGGCTGGCCATACACCAGGGACATGATTCATGATCCTCAGTCACGACCCCATAAAACCCAAAGGCCCAAGGGAGAGAGAGAGAGAGAGAGAGAGAAAGACAACATCCGCTCGCAACCTCCATATTGCCAATTGTGGTTACAAATGAATAAATCCCTGTGTGGCCTTCACTTTCAATTGATACTCCCGTCTGCCTTCATCCTTATTTCCACACACAACCTTTTTCCGCTCAGGTTCTCGGACTTCTGCTAGGGGTCGCATCACACCCTGCCTACACTTCTGAAGCTTTTCATCTGAGGACAACGTCTACACTCTGCTACACCATACCAATATATTCACAGCAACCATTTCATGAATACAGAGACAGAACACTGGTAGAAGAGGTATTAAAAAGAGGGGAACTGACATCTATTTCCTGAGTTCTTAACACCATTCAAGTGCCCATTCTCTCCTTCCAGTTCCAATATTGGTTATTATGTATGCACAGTATGTAAATGTATGGATGAATGATAACCAGAGAATCCCAGTTGGCAGCAGCATGGACACAGACTCAATGAGGAACTCTCTATGTGCACACAGTGGTATGCTCATTGTCTGTTTGGTTTTTAACTGATTTGGACGGAAGCAGAGCAGACAGAAATGTACTGTGTAAAGAGGAGAAGTGGGTGGCTGCATGGTTTTGAGGACTCAGTGTCTCTCTCTCTCTCTCTCTCTCTCTCTTTCGACCTTGGATGAAGCTAGCTGTTAGCTGATACAATATAATACTCCCATTGTCTCACAGCCAGTATTTCCCTACAAATAATGTCTTGTGATGGAGATAAATTAATCCTAGCAATTCCTTTCAGTGTGAGTATTAATTTGCACAATACATTTTAAGTATCAGTTTGAAATCTGCAAGGCCCTAGGACCAAGCCGGACCACTTTAACGTAAACACCAAATGACAATCTTCTGACACTATATTCTGGAGGGGAACATCAGCCCAATTGATAGTGTCTTTTGGCTGGAGTTAACATTATGAAAAGAGATGGCTTCTTTTGAGAGGGCGACAGTCAGTGCACAATAGAAACCCTGAATATGGTATGGAGGCCTCCTTACAAGGTAT
Source organism: Thymallus thymallus (assembly GCA_023634145.1). Classification (NCBI taxonomy): domain Eukaryota; kingdom Metazoa; phylum Chordata; class Actinopteri; order Salmoniformes; family Salmonidae; genus Thymallus; species Thymallus thymallus. Next base: position 7,389,307 of record CM042404.1, read on the forward strand.
TGGAGTCCTGGCTAAAGACACATTCTACAGACAAAACCGTATGTCTACTCAGCATATTTCTGCAAAGAAAAGTAGCTTTAATATTACTGTTTCTCTTTCCTAATGGAAAAACAAAGCATGCATTATAGCAACACGCGCAGAGATGACAATTCATGTCGTTCATCATTTGATTCAAATTCTCATAGCATCAATTGTCAAACGCCTCATGTTCGTGCAAGCTTATCAAAGTAATGATGAATCCACAAGCCAGCCCACCACCCACACATTCTACATTACCAGATCTTATATCAACCCCCACTTCACACTTCACACTGATACAGATGGTAGCACTGATACAGATGGTATTTGTTTGTTTGGTGTCACAAACAAATACACACACACACACACACACACACACACACACACAGAGAGAGAACCGCACACAGAACATTAAATCTACAGAATACTTCAATATCAACATTCCAAATGAAAAACCCATCTTAAAGAAAATACTCCAGTTGGAAATCGGAGTAACAGATGTGACTTGTTATTCCATATTCCTAATGTTATTCCATATTCCTAACAAAGGCTTACTCATGTACCGTGCAGGCTTAGAGAGAAATTCAGCCCTTCTTCCGTAATGGACTCCCACTCTTTCCATTTTGGAACATTGAGTAAGAGCTGCTCCCTCCCTGATGTATTTAACATTACTATTCTAATTCCATGAGAGACACTGTTACTTTGCCTCTCTCATCTGGAACCACGGTGGACAGAAACATCACAGCACAGTACTATTTGGGTAGAGGCAATAAGAGAGGTGGAGTAAGATCTGTTCCTCTCCACTGCTGCTAACGTCCTGCCATATGCAAGCCTGGAGAAATTTGCATTCTTAAGGAGGTCTACAGCCTGCTCTCCATGTGTTGAATGAGCGAACACTACTGGGCATGTCTGTTCAAAGCAATGTCCAGGACAAGACACAATATCAAGAAGAGAGCAGCCAAAACACGCTGCAACACTGGCCTTCTGAATCAGTTAGCATCTCTACTGTGCTCCAACTGTCGTCTCCAGCCCCTCCCCTCCTGGCCTACTCATTCTCATATCTTGACTGTACAGGAGGCTGGTGAGGGGAGGACGGCTAATAATAATGGCTGGAATGGAGTATACGGAATGTTATCAAACACATGGAACCATACGTTTGATACCATTCAATTAATTCAATTTATGCCGTTACTAGGAGCCAGCACTCCCCAATTAAGGTGTCACCAGCCGCCGGTGCTTGCATGTATTTTTGTCTACTACAACATGGTTCCTATTCTGTTTCACAGGACACAATGTAACCTTCAGCTCATCACTGTAAATACAGAATGTTCACTTGCTACCTGATCATTTTTGTACCTCTTCATATCATTGTAGTATATGGTTGTTGGTGAAGGGCTCTGTACAAATTACATTCTTAGAAAAAAAGTTGCTATCTAGAACAGGTCCTTCGACTGTCCCAATAGGAGAACCCTTCAAAGAACCATTTTTTGTTCCAGGTGGAATCCTTTGCACAGAGGGTTCTACATGGAACCTAAAAAGGTTATCCTATGGGAACAGCCGGAGAACCCTTTAGGAACCCTTTTTTCTAAGTGTGTAGGGCAGGGTTCCCCAACTGGCGGCCCGCGGGCCAGATCTGTCCCGCCAGCAATATTATTTGGCCCCCCAAAGCTCCCCAAATTAATTATGCATTTACTTTCCATAAAAAAATATATATCATGAAAAAATCTCGAACCCGAGATGCAAAAACTCCCAAATGCAACGTCCCAAGAAGATAGTTACCCTAATTAAATTATGCAAACGTTACATTTTAACCTCATTCATGAGGAGAGAGAATGCAGGAGACAGTCAACTAATAAAGCAGGTAGCGGACCATTTAGTGGTGCTGAAACATAAAGCTGCAACAGCAGCGCAATCAATAGGAGGTGAACAGCGCCTGGTGCTGAATGTATAGCTATATACACACACAAACACACAGAACCGCAGATCACTAAATCAACAGAAAACTTCAATATCAACTTTCCAAATGAAAAACCCATCTTAAAGAAAATACTCCAGTTTCCATTGGAAATCGGAGTAACAGATGTGACTTGTTATTCCATATTCCTAATGTTATTCCATATTCCTAACAAAGGCTTACTCATGTACCGTGCAGGCTTAGAGAGAAATTCAGCCCTTCTTCCGTAATGGACTCCCACTCTTTCCATTTTGGAACATTGAGTAAGAGCTGCTCCCTCCCTGATGTATTTAACATTACTATTCTAATTCCATGAGAGACACTGTTACTTTGCCTCTCTCATCTGGAACCACGGTGGACAGAAACATCACAGCACAGTACTATTTGGGTAGAGGCAATAAGAGAGGTGGAGTAAGATCTGTTCCTCTCCACTGCTGCTAACTTCCTGCCATATGCAAGCCTGGAGAAATTTGCATTCTTAAGGAGGTCTACAGCCTGCTCTCCATGTGTTGAATGAGCGAACACTACTGGGCATGTCTGTTCAAAGCAATGTCCAGGACAAGACACAATATCAAGAAGAGAGCAGCCAAAACACGCTGCAACACTGGCCTTCTGAATCAGTTAGCCTCTCTACTGTGCTCCAACTGTCGTCTCCAGCCCCTCCCCTTCCAGACTCCTCACATGGAACCATGCGTTTGATATGCTTGATACCATTCCATTAATAAAAAGGTGCTATCTAGAACAGGTTTTTTCAACTGTCCCAATAGGAGAACCCTTTGAAGAACCATTTTTGGTTCAAGGTAGAATCCTTTGCACAAAAGGAACCCTTTTTCTAAGTGTGTAGGGCAGGGTTCCCCAACTGGCGGCACGCGGGCCAAATCTGGCCCGTCAGCAATATTATTTGTCCCCCCAAAGCTCCCCAAATTAATTATGAATATTTTTTTCATTACAAAAATATAGAGAAATCTCGAACCCAAGATGCAAAAACTCCCAAATGCAACGTCCCAAGAAGGCAGTTACCCTACCTAAATAATGCAAAAGTTACATTTTAACGTCATTCATGAGGAGAGAGAATGCAGGAGACCAGGGCCGGCCCGTGGCATAGGCGGAATAGGCAAATGCTAGGCTGGACAATACAAATAGTCAAAATTCACCCAAGGCTGAAAAACAGCAAAAGAATGTTGGCAAAGCTGGAACTGAACATTCGCAGAGGCTGTTTTGACTGGAGTGATGCTTAGAATTCCATTCCACCTAAATGGCACAAAAAAATGTATCCATTTTTACTTGACCACTACAATCTGTTCATCGGACGAAACTGGAAAAAAACGACTTGTGTAGAAAGTAAACATCCGCACCTCGATGGTGTCAACTGTGCTTATGTCTGCATAATGAGAAAGTAGGGAAGAAATTTAAACTTTTTCTGATCAAGTGATCGATGACAACCGAGCTCGCTGCCCAGACTTACATAATTACAAAGAAGAGATTCTCCTGATTAAAATGGTTCCCGACTTGAAAAAATCTAAATATACACATTGTGAGATATTTTGCGAAATAGACAGACATACCTATATTTCCCTATAGGAAACAATGGGACGACCTCAGAGTTAAATGAGTAATGTTTTGTTGCTGTTTACATTTTAACTACAAACAATGTGGGCAGGTCTCATTGCCAACAATAGCGAAGCAGGCATTGTGACGTAGAACAATAAACTGGGAATCGGATGCTTGGAAGGTGAGTTGGTGCCACGGTGCTCAATAAAACTAACTAACTAATAGGAGGTGGCAGTGTGAAAAATGCCCTAAAATAAGGCCTGTTTTTTCTTGATTACTTCAAAACTACGGCAAGCAGCTGGGAAATATGGTCATATTATGAAACTGTATGAACTAGTTTTCATCAGAAAAAAGCAATGTAAAAGATATGTGTCCAGCCTACTACTAGATAGTTTACTTTGGATGATACTAGTAACCTTCACTAATGTAAATAGCTAGCTAGTTAGAGTTAATGTCAGTTACTTTTACCTTACATTCATTAGGGAATGTTGGAAAGACTATTCAGGTGTTTGGGGAATAACCTAACTTATAACATCATTTTGAGAAATACACTTTTTCTTTCAAGTGTGCTGCACGAACCATCCACTCTCTGCCTCAAGAAACCAGGCATAGGCCTACATTTTATTGACATCTTAGCTAGTCTAGTTAGCCAACGTTAGCCCTGCTTGTAAAAGTCAATTAAAATGATTTTTTCATTATTGATTAGTCTTATATGTATTATAGCAAACAGAATGCTAGAGAAGTCCTCATTGAATACATGTTTTGTGCATGAATGCTAGATGTAATTACTCTTGCTATTTGTGTTTAGGCTATAATGTGGCTTAGGTGTTATTATTGTATAGTTTCACCATCAGCAGATTTTTTATTAATATAATGTAACACCCAATGGTCACATATACTCCTCTTCTCTCTTCAGATGCACTTTTGAAATACTTGAATCCCAACCCTGCAAATCCTGGGTCACCTGCAGACACCTTCTCTACCTCAGTACAGCTGAGCGATGCAGCATCAAGCGCTCCTGTCCCCTCTACCTCAGCACAGCCCAGCGATGCAGCATCAGGCATCTACAAAAAGGCTGCACCAATTGACTCTACTGACTGGCCATATGTTTTAACTGATAAGGTAAGAACAGAGTTTGTTGGAGAAAAAATAAATAATAATCAAAAGAAGCTGGCTAAAATAATGATAGTTTGTACTGTTACTGCTGCAAAATGTTTTCTCTGAGAGATTTCAAATTAAATAGAGAAGGACTAGGGGATTGGAAAAATGCAAGTCACTTGCTCAAGGCCCATAAAGATAGACAGGAGCACAATACACACATGGCAACATGGAAGGTATTGGAGGTCCGTCTTGCAAAGGGGCTAACAATAGATAAGCAAGAGATGGCATTTGCTGAGGCTGAGAGAAACAGGTGGCATGAAGTTCTTACCAGATTGGTGGAAATAATTCAGTCCTTAGCTGAATGAAACATGGCTGTAAGGGGATCCACAGACATATTAAACAAACCAGGCAATGGCCATTTTCTCAAATTGGCCAAATTTGATCCAGTAATGAAGCAGCATGTTGGTAGGGTGGAAAGTGGAGCTGGTAGTCACACACATTACCTGGGCAAAAGAATCCAAAAACTGAACTGAAAAAATTATTCATTATTTTAGATTGCACCCCTGATCTGAGTCATAAGGAACAGCTCTCTGTCATTGTCAAGAACATTTAATTATTGTGGCAGAGGAGTCAACAGGGGAAAGTTTGTCATCTCTCATCATCAAAAGGCTGGAGGAGCTGAACATCCCCTTTGAGGACTGCAGAGGAGAGTCCTATGACAACGGCGCCAACATGAAGGGAAAGAATAAAGGTGTTTAGGCTAGGCTGCTTCAACAGAACTCAAGAGCCTTTCTTGTCCCATGTGGTGCCCACACTTTACATCTGGTGGTAGCTGATGCTGCTAAGAGCTCACCAGATGCCATTGGCTACTTTGGATATTCAGCGAAATTATTCAAACTCCTCTCAGCCTCCACCCATAGATGGGATATCCTCTTGAAATCATGGTCAGAGACCAGGTGGGAAAGCAGGATAAACAGCATTCAGGCAGTAAGTTACCAGGCTGGGCAAGTCAGAGAGGCTCTTCTGGAGGTGAGGGAAACTACTGCAGACCCTGTGGTGAAAGTTGAAGCCCAGTCTTTGGTTAAGGTGATTGGATCCTACCGCTTTTCTATTTGCACAGTCATATGGTATGACATCCTCAACAAGATCCAGCATGTGAGTAAACTGATGCAGTCACCCTCTATGCAGCTAGATGTGGCTGTCGACTTGCTGAAGAAAACCAAAGATTCCCTTACCTGCTACAGAAACACTGTATTTTCTGATGCACAGACAACTGCAAAGGAAATGTGCGAGGAGATGAACGTGGAGGCTGTACAAAAGCGGTTGAGAACCACAAAAAGGCACTTTGGTTATGAGGCTCCAGATGAGCCTATTGGTGATGCACTTCGAAAAATGGAAAACACATTTTCTGATGTGGTAGTGGATACAGCCCTAATAACTTTCCACATTTGCCATCAAAAAACATGTAAAACATGGAACTCTTGACCTTCCTGCACGAGAAGAAGCTGACAGAAATTTACCCCAATACGTGGGTAGCTCTGAGAATCACTGTCACTCTTCCTGTTACAGTGGCTGCTGCTGAAAGGAGCTTCTCTAAGCTCAAAATGATTAAAACCTACCTGAGATCTACTATGGTGCAAGAACGTCTCAGTGGACTTTCCATCATTAGTGTCAATCATGTGGTCTCACAACAGCTGTCTTATGATGATATCATAGATGACTTTGCTGCAAGAAAGGCGAGTAAGGCTGTAGAACAATGATACATTATGCGTATTGCACTGAGGTTTCTGTAATATAGTAGTTTTTTTGTGCAATACTCTTATTTATAATTAGTTTTATGTCACTTGTTTGCTACAAGAAAGGCAAGGCAAGTAAGGCTGTAAAAAGGTCTCTGTAATATAGATTTTTTGTGCAATACTTTTATTTATATTGTATTTATAATTCATTTTATGTCACTTGTTTCATTAATACTGTTTTTATTTTGTGTTTTTTTTTTGTTTGTTTCTATAATAAAGAACATCTCAAAGACATAAAGCTATGCAGTTTCTGTGTGAGTGTATGAACATCGGTGATGGACTTGACTGCGATGCAAGGGGCACCAGCTAAAATCTTGCCTTCTTGCCTAGGGCACCAAATTGGTCAGGGCCGGCCCTGATCTACACCCCAGACGAAAGTGCTCCGATGATGACAACAACGTGTGGTATAGCATGGAGCCAATGGGACTCAACACCCTTTCATCAATGCTTCCCCGTCTGTGCAAGGTAAAACATTTCTTTCTCTTATTAGCTATTGGAAGCCGTCCACGGAAAACAGGAGGAGATGGAGTAACATCCTAACAGCTGCGTGCGACAACAAGGCAGTTGTTCCTGAGAAATGGCGCCTAGCTGCGCTCGAGACCCCGGAGTTTGCAGCTACTTCACTAATTTCACACTGAATGGAAATGTGCAATTCAATGTGTATTACAAATAAATAGCTGTCGATGCTGTGACCATCCGGAAAAAATTGTCATTGTGGTTTCTATTCTGATCTGCTGTATCAATGTCTTTGCTACAATGTTTCAGCGTTGTATTCAGATCCATGGACAGCGTCCCTAGAAACCAATATTCTGGAACTATCAACCAGCGCTTGGGTAGCTTTGCTTTACATGGCAGTCAATACGAAAAGAACTAACGACCAGAGAATGCATAAAATGTGACTTGACAACCAGTGTTAGTGAATGTAGCATCATGTTTTGTTAAAAAATTGATAGTTTGGGAAATAATCTTAATTTTTAATGCTGGTAACCCATTGTATAAAAGCAATAATACACTCAAGGCCATGTGTTATGACATTTTTATCATGGCTGTGGTGGTCTAAGACCACATCACAGCCATGATAAAAATGTCATAACACATGGCCTCGAGTGTATTATTGCTTAAGTGTAGCCTACACCAAGAGAAATAGACAAAAATAATAATTTAATAGAGACATGGTGATTTTATGAGAGTAATCAGATTGAAATAATTGTGTTATTGTCACTGAATGTATTATTTACTAATCAGATGTGTTAAAAATGTTGTTCAATTTGTAGTGTAGGCCAACTAATTGTGCTAATATTATATTCTAATTATGTTCTGGCCCACTGACTATTAGCTCAGAAAAATTTGGCCTGAGGCCAAACCTAGTAGAAGAACCCTGGTGTAGGGGGTGACATTTTGACAGCACAAAAATACAGATAAAAAAATCCATAACATTTCAAAAACTTGGCACAGTACATCATTTGAATGAGTTACAGAGTAGGCCCTCCTGCAGCTTGCCATACCATTGCATGCTTCACAAGTTCTACACAGAGGTTTTGAAATACATTCATATACCCATGTTGGTACTTCTCAAAATGAGGCCCTTGGTCCCACGTGGTATCTCTCTACACAGACGACAGGGCCTGGGTGGACTGACACATATAACTTGTCTGGGGAGAAGATTTAAGTGTGGAAGTCTAGAATTTTAAAGTAGACTTACTTGGCTCTGCATAAAAACACACATCAGATCTCTTCTAGAGGAGTTGGTAAGCAGGTGCTGCAAACAGCCAGCTTGTTAAGTTATGTTAAATGCATCTGTGAAAGTCACAATCCAATTAATGCACCAAGATAATTGGTTTATTTTTCCACATGGGTACAATTTGTACAGAACATTTAAAAAAGGATTATACTGCTATGAAAGTATTATATTTTTGTTCCATTAAGTGCCACATTCACCTACCATGTGCAATAAGAAGAAATTTGTCCCTCAAGTGTTTTCTAGCAGGAGAAGCTTGTTGCTTAGGAGACTGTTTTGTGGCAGGATACTTTTTTGTGGTAGGAGACTGTTTTGTGGTAGGAGAATGTTTTGTGGTAGGAGACTGTTTCGTGGCAGGAGACTGTTTCGTGGCAGGAGACTGTTTTGTGGTAGGAGACTGTTTTGTGGTAGGAGACTGTTTTAGGAGACTGTTTTGTGGTAGGAGACTGTTTTGTGGTAGGAGACTGTTTTGTGGTAGGAGACTGTTTTGTGGCAGAATACTGTTTTGTGGTAGGAGACTGTTTTGTGGTAGGAGACTGTTTTGTGGTAGGAGACTGTTTTGTGGTTGGAGACTGTTTTGTGGTAGGAGACTGTTTTGTGGTAGGAGACTGTTTTGTGGCAGGAGACTGTTTTGTGGTAGGAGACTGTTTTGTGGTAGGAGACTGTTTTGTGGTAGGAGACTGTTTTGTGGTTGGAGATAAATAAACTGGGGCTTGCAAATCAATCTGTGTATTTGTGCAGGTCTACACACATTTTAAAAGGGTATATGTTTGCACATCTTATACATGTCTGCTTGTTAATGGTATTGCCCAGGGTTTCTCCCATATTTATTCTAATTGTTGCCACTGCTACAAAAAATATGGCGTCATTTATATATCTATATATACAGTACCAGTCAAAAGTTTGGACACACCTCCTCATTCAAGGGTTTTTCTATATTTTTTACTATTTTCTACATTGTATAATAAAAGTGAAGACATCAAAACTATGAAATAACACATATGGAATCATGTAGTAACCAAAAAAGTGTTAAACAAATCAAATATTTTATATTTGAGATTCTTTAAAGTAGCCACCATTTGCCTTGATGACAGCTTTGCACACTCTTGGCATTCTCTCAACCAGCTTCATGAGGTAGTCAGCTGGAATGCATTTCAATAGTCCTTTTGCGCAACGTAGCAACACCCACTTCGGCTCAACTTCCTACCCGACACATAACTTCCTCTCCTGATCATGTCCCATAATAGCCTCGAAGTCGCTCATTTTATCATTAATATACTGAGGTAATCAGTATATTAATATAATCATATTTCTATCGCGTTTTTTTTATCATTCCTCTTGTAGTTTAAGACATGCGTTTTTACAGTAATTAGCAAACATCATAATTGCTAGTTTTTAAAACTAAAATTTAAAACAGTTTCCAACAGGGACAAAGTGACAGGAGAGGTCAGCATAAGGGCTTGCTGCTACAGGTCCATGAGGAAAAATGAGAAACCACACAGTTTGAGTGTAGAGTGAAAAGTGAGCTGTTTGTGACACACTACATGCCGGTTACACAGTCAGAGATGAAGCCTAGTCTTAGACTAAGACGCTCCCATCAATGGAGATCTGCATTAAGAGGCATTGCTTTGTCTAGGACTAGGCTTAACCCATGTCTATGAAACCGTTCTTAGTGTAGTAATTGTTCAGTCGTCTTCCTTGCTGTTTCTGTAAGCTCTGTTATGTTGGACACATTAGATTACATTTAAACAAGGGCATATACCCTTAATAGAAAAGTAATGAATTTAGTGGCTGTTGCATGTTGCATGACACGTTTTATAGTCTAATCAATTTCTTTTTATATCCTCACGTAGGTTGTACTGAAGCCCTCTGAGCCAGTAACAATGACACAACATCACTGTGCGTGTGTTGCTGGCACTGTATTGCGCAACCCCACAGTTGCATTATTATTCCAGTCTCCGACTATTCCCAGATGGGAACACCAGTCGTCCCACCTGGCCATAGCTGCACAGAAGCCGAGGAGCAGTGGCATAAGCCAAGGACTACGGTGTGTTTTAATAGCTATACCACATATCAAAATCATATGGTTATAATCACATCATAACGGCTAAGAAATGATTTAGTGGAAATTTAAATCGTCTCATGATTCAATTTAGAATAGTGCCCTTGTACTGTCTTTCTACAGGGTCTGAAACCTGGGCCCAGAGGCAAAATGACCGTCACCAAGCCCACCAAAAAGCACAGGACAGGAGGGAGGGAGGGAGCAGGTGAGTATTCCCTAATAGCCAGTATAGTAGGTAGTAGATTGTCATGTCCTATTACACTTTGACTATATAAAATGATTTAATTTCAGGTGGTTTCAAGTACATTGTTTAGATTGGCTAACCACAGCGGCTGCTTTGCTTTGCAGAAGTACACTCTACAGAACACTCACACAATAATCAAATTACAATAATCACTAACTGAACTGATAAACACAATTTCCAACAAGAATGATAAAAAAAAAACCAGCTATAGATTATATTAATATACTGAGGTAATGATAAAACAAGCGACTTCAAGGCTAGTATGGCTACCATCAGGCTGACAGGCCGCGATCGGGAGAGGAAGCTATGTATCAGGACGTTGAGCGGAAGTGGGCGTTGCTACGTTGTGCAAAAGGTCTATTAACAGGTGGAATTTGTGGAATTTCTTTCCTTCTCAACGCATTTGAGCCAATCAGTTGTGTTGTGACAATTTAGGGGTGGTACTGTATACAGAAGATAGACCGATTTGGTAAAATACCAAGTCCATATTATGGCAAGAACAGCTCAAATAAGCAAAGAGAAACGACAGTCCATCATTACATTAAGATATGAAGGTCAGTCAAAACGGAACATTTCAAGAACTTTGAAAGTTTCTTCAAGCGCAGCCGCAAAAACCATCAAGCGCTAGGATGAAACTGGCTCTCATGAGGACCGCCACAGGAAAGGAAGACCCAGAGTTACCTCTGCTGCAGAGGATAAGTTCATTAGAGTTACCAGCCTCAGACCAAATAAATGCTTCACAGAGTACAAGTAACAAAAACATCCCAACATCAACTCTTCAGAGGAGACTGTGTGAATCAGGCCTTCATGGTTGAATTCCTGCAAAGAAACCACTACTAAAGAACACCAATAATAAGAAGAGACTTGCTTGGCCAAGAAACACGAGCAATGGACATTAGCAGCCAACAAGTGCTCAGCATATGTGGGTTAGGTTTAGGGTTAGGGTTACCCCTAACCCTAATCCTAACCCTTCAAGACTGTTGGAAAAGCATTCCAGGTGAAGCTGGTTGAGAGAATGCCAAGAGTGTGCTGTCATCAAATATATTTGTTTAACACTTTTTTGGTTACTACATGATTCCATATCTGTTATGTCATAGTTTTGATGTCTTCACTTTTATTCTACAATGTAAAAAATAGTGCAAATAAAGAAAAACCCTTGAATGAGTAATATTCCAAACTTTTTTATTTCTGCCGACACGCGCTTTTAAATGGATAGTCGTTGGCTCAATGACTGGCAGTCTACGGGAACAGCTAGCATGTTGAATGAAATGTAGTGGCTGGAGACTGTTTTTTGCCAGGAGACTGCTGAAAGAAATCCTAGGCAAAACAATGTATAGCCAATGTTGTTGTTGTGTGGGTGGTGTATTGTGTGACTGTTTGTGTGATTACTGTGTGGGTGTGAATGGAAATACCAATGGAGTTCTTCAAAAACACAATTTCCTCAGTCCCCCTTGGAGAGGATAAGTGTTGTCATATAACCACATGAGAGGACACAGAATGTAATACAGGGAAGAATAAGATTACAACGACTCACCAAGGAGAATTAAACCACAGGCTTACTAATCAGGCTAGGCATCAACAAGGGGAATTAAACCACAGACTAACTAATCAGCCTGTATGTCAACTAATCAGGCTCTATGTCACCTCTACAATACCATCCAAATTCTAAGTAACAATCTTGCCATACTCTGCAGTCTGGCCCTAAAACCTTTGCCTGACGACTCATCCTGAATTGACTTCCGCTGTTCTACCGATCGCTCCATAGTCTGAACCTACTGTGCCATCCCAGAAGTTGTTTGTGCGGACGTCAAAATGATGGGATTCATGAGTTGTGTAGGCCAACTCTGGTCCAACCCATCGATTTCTGGGACCAATCAGAACGGTTTGAATGTGTTCACATTCGAGAAGTCGTTGAAACTCAGTGTTCTTACTCACACACTCCCACATAGAGGGTGTGAAGTAGTGCTCACTGGGCAGAGCTAATATTCTTTACTGTCAAAACACATCCACTAACGCAGAACAATCATACAGAAAATTACCATGGAGACAATAGCTATGATTTGCAGGTATTAGAGATCAATGCAGTGGTTCTCTCAGTGAAACTCAAACAAAATTGCGCATCTGTCAAATTGCCACTTCAGCACCTAAGTCAGGATATGCAAATTGCCCAACTACATGAACAAACATTCTGAAAAGAACTTGAGCGAATTTGGAATACATTCCGTGGAGTTTTTCATTCATTTAATCCTCCAACGCAACACAAAACAGGACCGTGTCTAGTTCCTAGAAGCAGAATAAGTCCAATCAAACAATGAATTTGCGTGAATTTGTGTTTCAATGACAACAATGTCAATGACACTGTCACTATTGAGATACAGTAGGCAGCAGAAGGCAGCATCAGGCAGCAGAAGGCAGCAACAGGCAGCAGCAAGCAGCAATATCAGGCAGCAGGCAGTAGCAGGCAGCAGCAGGTAGCAGGATGGCTGATTCAGACTGAATGTATGTAGCGATTGATAGAAATGGAATTGATTAAGGGTGAGTTGTCAGGCAACGAACAACCCTCATCCTCTCTCACACATCCCCTCCTCAGAGTTCTGCACCACAACTGCCGGGATAAACCTGGGGCTATGGCATCTTAGCCAGAATCTGAGAGCCTTGCATGGGATCGGTGAGCAGTGGCATTGATGTGCTACGGAGGATCTACACGCAGGCAGGAAGACACTCGAGACAAGCTACTTTAGAAGAGGCAGCCAAAGGGAGGACACAAGCATTTTTTGCAATGCGGCATAGGGATGGATTTCTCAGTGCGTATACTATACCAAATCAGCATGAATCTCTCTCCCAGGACAGTGTGAATTGAAATATAGGAGTGTGCTAAGGGGAATAAGAGGAATACCTATGCTAAACATGTGACCAATACAATTTGATTTGATTTGATTAGGGCTGTTGAGGTGACCGTATTACCGCCACACCAGCCGCCACGATTCAGGATGGCAGTCAAACTCCAGGTGATCGTTTAGTCACGGTAATTAGGCTTCTCCCGCATTTAGCCTACTGCCATGTGCATATTGCTGAGCTTATAATGTGAAAAAATAGTGGAATAGCTTATCAACATTTTAAGCTAAAGGTTCAGATCTGTTGTGTCAGCCTTATTGCGTAAAACATGCTTTTTTGATGCTAGTGGTTGTATTAATTTGAGATCTACTGCATCCCACAACTGTCCCAGACTATGTTTGGAATATTTATTTCTTGCACAGAATAGTTTGACTTTTGTACTATGGGGGATAGTAGATTGACATAGGCTAGTGCTTTTGCTGTTCGTTAAGCAAACTCATCTTGTTGGCTTACGAAAAGTAAATGTGGACAGTTTTTCAATAGCTTCAATATGCACCTCGGAATTGGATAAGGACTCGATTTTAACATTGCGTCCCGATGTGTTCACTTGTAGTCTTTGAGAAAGACCCGCTCACGTGATGGAAAGCGCACAGCACTCAGGGAGTGCTTCTGAGTGACAACAAAGGCATGGATTTTGTAGGGTGCATTAAAACCCCAAAGGGGATGCCACAGTGAAATTTGAGGCATTATCAAGTGCTTTTCAAATTGTGAATGAGAGACTAATGAAGTGTGTACAGCCTGCGCAAAAAACAAAGCAGAGCTCATGCCTTTCAAGCTACTTTTTTTCAAATCATCATTAGAGTCGCATCATGCAGCCTTTAATACAATGTATTAAAAATAAAAACATATAGTTCAACGTTTGTAGAACAACTAAAGTTACATTAATGACTCTAAATTAAGCATATAGGAATACCTGTTCCTTTGTTAACCGCTCAACACAGAATAGCTGCATGTGCACACTCCCTATTTTATTCAGCTTTGTTCAATACTATAAAATAATATAAAATAATGCAACAGAATTCTAAGCAAATCTTGTCTGCTAAATGAACTACTGAAGCCCACAGCCATTTGGCATAGCCAGATCAGGCATAGGACAACTCAGAGTATGCTATTGTGTTCTTCTGAAATATACTACATTTTCCTCATATCATGCTTCTTAGACCTGTCTAAAATAAATAATGGATTTATTGTGAAGGTGTAGGCTATATTACATGGATTTATTAAGACTTTTTTAAAACGTAGATGTTCCAAAAGGTCAGAATCAGTGGCTTGTAGGCTATGTGTGGAAGCCAGAAGACGCTAAATGTGTTTATGTTAATTAACGGTCAATTACCGTGAGACCGACAGTTATTTGCTTGACAATCACCGTCTGACGAAATGCTGTGACCACCACAGCCCTAAGTGTGCTCCAGTGTTTACCAGCATGGCCCTGTTCGCCAGTGGTGCCTGGGCCCAGCACAGAGCAGTGTGACGGATAGACTCCCAGACAGCTGCTACACATCTCAAGATTTACACATTGTCTGAAGCGACACTCACTGACCGATTGCGCCCAAGTAAATCTCAGGTCTGCCATCAATGTGACACGATAAGCAAGAGGGACTTGGGAAGAAACAGCAGATCGTCATTGTTTCTTTCTCCTCAACTTATCCCAGGTCCGTGTTTTGTAAAAGGTGAATCCTCTCTCTGCCTCCTCTTCCTCCTACAGAACCACGTCTCCGCCTCCTGCATTCTGTCGGATGAGAGCGGGAGTCTGTATTGATTGACATGGCTTTAATACATCTGATCCCCAGTGTGACCGGCCCTAACAACACAGTACTGATGGGTCTTTTCTAAATGTGCTTTACAGCAGTGGGCCAACATTGGTGCCTTTCTGTTGGAGTTGCGATTTGTTTCCATGGACTACTGGGTACCGGCATAGTGTATTAGCCTGACAGGCTGGTATCCTGTTTCATATCTCTAAGGGCATGGACTACACTGGCCACATTTTGTTTAACAGCACAGTCGGGAGTATTCTGCCCTCCTGTGGGTCACCTAGTAACAGTGATGTATCAGCAGAAATACAGTTTCAGTGTAACGTTATACTTCCCAGCGTGGAAGCTAAACCGAGACAGGACAGCTTTCTCCACACAGTATCACCACAACTTGTCTTTCCGTTAGCAACCTATCACACAACTCATGGTGATGCTTGGCACACAGTTACCATGTAATAAACACGTGTGAGTTCACCACCACACCCTGTGCTGAATCCATGTACAAACTGTGCCTTCCTGTATTGAACTTATGCAACAACATAAACATATATTCTACTGAGCCATTTACTTTATGTTCATATTCTTATCTTTCATTATTTGTGATTGTTGTTGCGTTGTTGAGAAGCAACCTGCAAGTAAGCATTTATACCATGTGTATCCTGCATGTACGACTAATAATACGACTCATGTAGGAGTTTCCTATGTAAACTCACTGAAAAAGTTCCTTCCAATACTCACTGCATTGGGTTATGACTTGGAATATAAAGATAATATAAAGATAAACTGACTCATTACAACAGGCTGTGTGGCTAGAACATCTAACATAGCATTGTGACGTCTAGCTCTCTCTGGTTTAAACTAATTTAAACACAGCCTATTCCCAGAGAGCCACGCACTCCCACATCCAATGTGTTGCTGCATCCTGAGAACCACTAGCTGTGATGACATAGAAGCAGATGGGCCTTTCTCCATTCTCCAGATCTCCCCCTCTCTCCATTCCTTCCCCTCTCTCCAGATCTCCCCCTCTCTCCAGATCTCCCCCCCTCTCCATTCTCCAGATCTCCCCCTCTCTCCAGATCTCCCCCTCTCTCCATTCTCCAGATCTCCCCCTCTCTCAATATCTCCCCCTCTCTCCATTCTCCAGATCTCCCCCTCTCTCAATATCTCCCCCTCTCTCCATTCTCCAGATCTCCTACTCTCTTTATTCTCCATCTCTGTGGCATCTTAGCAGCCTCTCAGGATTTATAATGACTTGCAGTTATTTTGGGCTGTTATTCTCTGTTTCTAATATGTACCAATTAGATACCCTGTGTCGTTCAGGTCTGTTAGTGCAGCTTGTTTTGTTCAGTCATTTCCAATGTCCACACACTTTTTATTTAACCTTTATTTAAGTAGGCAAGTCAGTTAAGAAAACATTCTTATTTACAATGGCGGCCTACCCCGGCCAAACCCGGATGACGCTGGGCCAATTGTGCGCCCCCCTATGGGACTCCCAATCACAGCCGGATTGTGATACAGCCTGGAATTGAACCAGGGTCTGTAGTGACACCTCTAGCACTGAGATGCAGTGCCTTAGAACACTGAACCACCTGGGAGCCCATTGTAATGTTATCCTTCTGGATATAAATACAATCCATCT
>CM042404.1:8133555-8182314 GCA_023634145.1 Thymallus thymallus
AGATGTTTAAGTAATATTTGGGGACAGTATTGAAAGGCAAAGACACTGAGTAAACATTACTACGGCGGATTTGATTGAACAAATTCAGGATCTTGTCCTTGCTGATGTCAGACGCATTTTAATACATTCAGTGAGATTATATGTGTGGTCATGAGGCTTTGCTACAACAATTAGGCCTACAATCTGTGTAGTTTACAGTGGAAACTCATGTTCGCTTAAAGCTCCAATGCAGGCATATTCATCTCAACAATGAAGTACCTTACTGTGATTGTTTGCAATCAAAACGGTCAAAAAATATATAAAAATAGCTCGTAGCAAAGAACAATTTCTCAAGCAAGAATTTAGCTAGGACTGTCTGGAAGTGGTCTGAATGCTGAGGGGGAAACTGAAAACTCGCTGTTATTGGCTGAGAGGTTTTGAACGCTCTTTCTTATTGGTCTATTTACTAATTTACCAGACAGGTCAAAACTCCATCCCACCAAAACAGACTGAAATTTCAGGTGGTCTTTTCAAACAGCTTTTACACTAAAAAAATTCACAGTATTATTCTAACCTTATAGTGTAGAAATACGAAGAGTATAAAACACAGGAAAATCACGTTTTTGACTGCACTAGGCCTTTAAGGCATTTTGACAAAATGCCCATCAAACTCTAATGAAGTATAGAGCTAATGAACAATTGATAACAACATACATAATCCAATTTTGATGTGAATACATTTGCTATGGTATAGATATGTTTTAAAATGTCCCCTTTGGCTTTCATTCCCATATGAAAGCCTTGACATGCTGCTCAAAGGCGTTTGTTTCCCTATGGAGGTCATCAGGCCATTTTGTATGGCGACTCAAATTTTTCCGATTCAGTAGACTTTTCGGCTTTAAAAATAACAGGTCAAACCAATGAATTTAATGAACTCCCAGACACAATGCATGCGCCTTGCCATTTGAACTCCAATAAAGGGCGATGGGCAGGTCAGCAAGCTCTTTCAAGGGTTTGTACACAAACGTGTGACAGAATGCTTAGAATGCAGTCACTTCAGCATCTCCATTGACGAGTTGTTCAAAGTGTTGGGGACGTCAGTGACAGTGCCTTCAGCCAAGGCACCCCCCCCCCCCCCCCCCCCCTTTGTTCCTCTCTCTGTTTCTGTCCTTTTACCACACCCAAACACTCCCTAACAACAATATGTGAAAGAATGGCAAACCACTTTCTCCATCAATGTCCTTCCCTCTCCTCAGAGAAAGTCATAAGAAACCCACAGAAACTAGTCATGTGCACAGAGTTATGACCCAAACGAGTGCTGCCTGTCTCTCTCTACTCCTCCCTCCTTTTAATCGCTTTACTTTTCTGTTCCTTCCTTCATTCTTTTCTTCCCCCTCCTTCATTGTAGCCATCTCGCTCTCTCATCGTCCCTCTTTCAGCTTCTCTCGTGTCTCTCTGAGCTTGGCTACATTCGCTCATGGAGAGAGAAAGTGAGAGAAAGCGGGAGGGAGGGGTGGGGAGATGTGCTTGAAAAGAAGAATAGACCGTATAGGAAGGAAGGAGAAATGTGGTTAAACTTCAAGCACTTTCCTAAGATTGCGATGCTATCTGAAATCAATTTCCAATCACACAGCATTGTCCTGTGATGAAAGCTGGATGTTGAGGATACAGGTTGAAATTCCTAATATCTTTGAAGAAACATGTATTCTTAGTGAACTAGCTAACTAGTTTCAGATTTACTTGAATGAGTAAACCATAGGCTACTTGATAGAGTCCCACAGTACTTGTGTATTCACTTCATTTAATTAATTGGATCCCCCCTGGGATTGACGACTGAGCCATGGGAGGGAGGGGGGATAGAAGAGGGATTGGGAGAGATGCCACACTGCCTGCAAACTGTTTACGTCACATTACTATTGTATTTGTAATGACTTGTTAATTTCCATTTCTTACTCCAACTAAAGTATTTCAATTTCAATAATGGGATGGTATAATTAAGCTCTCAGGATTGCATTGCTGCTTGGATGACTCCATCACCTCTTATAAACATGATGTGTGAAAATGCTGCCGTGAAGGTTGAGTTAATCAAATGCTGTCGTGAAGGTTGAGTTAATCAAATGCTGTCGTGAAGGTTGAGTTAATAAAATGCTGTCGTGAAGGTTGAGTTAATCAAATGCTGTTGTGAAGGTTGAGTTAATAAAATGCTGTCGTGAAGGTTGAGTTAATCAAATGCTGTTGTGAAGGTTGAGATAATCAATTCAGTGTAAATTCTGATGAACATGTAAAACTGTACCCAGTCCTGAAATGAGTGAGCTGTTGCCAAGGCGAGAGCAACACTTTCAGGGTAATGAATGAGACATTTGGGGACATTTGCATGAGTAAGAATAGCCCCCTGAATCATTTTCATAACCCAATATCCCCTTTTCTTACCAAATCTCTATGGCCGGCATTGTGTTTTGGAGCCAGCTTTTGTTTAAGGTTTTGTTTGATTTTTTTTCTCTCATTCATTCCTGCATCTGACTTCTCCCCCCACCCTAATGACCAGGGTGACCAACTCCCCCCCCCCCCCCAATGCTGTTTTGAAGGTTGAGTTAATCAAATGCTGTTGTGAAGGTTGAGTTAATCAAATGCTGTTGTGAAGGTTGAGTTAATCAAATGCTGTTGTGAAGGTTGAGTTAATCAAATGCTGTTGTGAAGGTTGAGCTAATCAAATGCTGTTGTGAAGGTTGAGTTAATCAAATGCTGTTGTGAAGGTTGAGTTAATCAAATGCTGTTGTGAAGGTTGAGATAATCAAATGCTGTCGTGAAGGTTGAGTTAATCAAATGCTGTCGTGAAGGTTGAGCTAATCAAATGCTGTTGTGAAGGTTGAGTTAATCAAATGCTGTCGTGAAGGTTGAGTTAATCAAATGCTGTTGTGAAGGTTGAGTTAATCAATTCAGTGTAAATTCTGATGAACATGTAAAACTGTACCCAGTCCTGAAATGAGTGAGCTGTTGCCAAGGCGAGAGCAACACTTTCAGGGTAATGAATGAGACATTTGGGGACATTTGCATGAGTAAGAATAGCCCCCTGAATCATTTTCATAACCCAATATCCCCTTTTCTTACCAAATCTCTATGGCCGGCATTGTGTTTTGGAGCCAGCTTTTGTTTAAGGTTTTGTTTGATTTTTTTTCTCTCATTCATTCCTGCATCTGACTTCTCCCCCCACCCTAATGACCAGGGTGACCAACTCCCCCCCCCCCAGGTCCTCTCTCTCCCTCTCTCTGCATTTGACAGTGCAGGGCTCTGTCCCAGCTTTTTGTCTCTGAGTTATGACGTAAGCGCTGAGAAAAAGCCCAGCTCTGTGGTTCTGGGGTATAAAATTTGTTGCTTTTTTTGTGGCTGCTGGGGACGGGTCACTGCCCATTTCAGAGGGTCCCCAGTTTTCTGCAGATGCGCTCTATTGAGGAGGCGACACGCGGCGGGACGCTGCTGGGTTGGGGGTTACTACTCCTCCATTACCATAGAAACCAATACACTGGCTTTCAGCTGGCCCGGGCCAGGGGTCCACTGACACCGACCTTCGCACTGCTCTGAGTCCTGACAGAACCCAAACGGACCTCCGCACACTGAATAATACTCATTTGTTGCCAGTTTGTCAAACATAACAAGAGTGCCAGCATCAATATGACAGCCTGTGCACAGAATACTTTTATAAATGAGACCTACTCTTTGGGATGCCACTCCCATGATGGACCACAGGCGAATAAGGTGAATTGGAAAATACCCAAACAGAACCACTCCAAGATGACACAGACCAGTACAGGGCCAAACCCCACGTTATGGAGCAGAATATGAGACTTCTCAGCACTACATTCAGAACTCTACACAGCCACGAGACAGGTCATCTGTACATAAAATAACCAACCCAACCCAACCCAAAACAAAACAGAACTAAAAGTAATTAACAAAACAGCGTTTGACAACAAACAAGCGCTCAACACGTTCTACAAATGTATACATTTCAAAGGATAATTAGTAATTTCACATCAGTAAGCATGCTGAGTTGTGTTTGAAGTGTGTGTGAAATGTACACAAAATATGTGCTTGTTTGGATAATAGGGACTCCACATGTGTGTGTAATAGTGTGCGTTTGTATACGTATATTACCTGTGTATGGGCATCAAATGAGCAAGCCCGGAAGGTACAAGGTCAGAGTTTACACTCGCCGCCCTCACCCCTGGCAGGTGCAGCCCCTGGGGGCGTGAGGAGGAGGCCCCTCATCTCTCCCACCTCTTTCACGCAGCTCCGACAGAGAAAGAGAGAGATGTGAAAGGCTGCACTCCAGAAAGCCATCACCTGCTCCCTCCGCCCTCCAATCCCCCGCTACCCCCCCCCCCCCACCCCCGAACCATCCTACCACCCACTGCACCTCACTGCCTACTTTTACTGACTGGGGTGGGGAGAAAGAGAGAGTGTGTGTATGAGAAAGAGAGAGAGGGGGGGGGGAGACAGAGGGAAGAGAGAGAGAGAGTGAGAGAGAGAGAGAGAGAGGGGGAGGAGAGAGAGCGAGAAAGAGAGAGAGAGAGCGCGAGAGAGAGAGAGGGGGGAGAGAGAGAGCGAGAAAGAGAGAGAGAGAGCGCAAGAGAGAGAGAGAGAGAGAGAGAGAGAGAGAGAGAGAGAGAGAGAGAGAGAGAAAGTGAGAGAGAGACAGGCAGAAAGAGAGAAAGGGAGAAGAGAGAGAGAGAGAAAGAGAGAGAGAAAGCGAGGGAGACAGGCAGAAAGAGAGAGAGAAAGAGAGCGAGAGAGAGGGAGAAAGAGAGAGAGAGTGAGTGAGAGTGAGAAAGCGAGGAGAGAGAAGAGAGAGAGAGAGAGAGAGAGAGAGAGAGAGAGAGAGAGAGAGAGAGCGAGTGAGTGAGAGAGAGAGAGAGAGAAAGCAAGAGAGAGAGAGAAAGAGAGAGAGAGAGAGAAAGCGAGAGAGAGTGAGAGAGAGAGAGAGAGAGAGAGAAAGCGAGAGAGAGTGAGAGAGAGAGAGAGAGAGAGAGAAAGCGAGAGAGAGAGAGAGAGAGAGAGAGAGAGAGAGAGAGGAGAGAGAGAGAGAGAGAGAGAGAGAGAGAGAGAGAGAAAGCGAGAGAGAGAGAGAGAGAGAGAGAGAGAGAGAGAGAGAGAGAGAGAGAAAGCAAGAGAGAGAGAGAGAAAGAGAGAGAGAGAGAGAAAGCGAGAGAGAGTGAGAGAGAGAGAGAGAGAGAGAGAAGCGAGAGAGAGTGAGAGAGAGAGAGAGAGAGAAAGCGAGAGAGATAGAGAGAGAGAGAGAGAGAGAGAGAAAGCGAGAGAGAGTGAGAGAGAGAGAGAGAGAGAGAGAAAGCGAGAGAGAGAGAGAGAGAGAGAGAGAGAGAGAGAGAGAGAGAGAGAGAGAGAGAGAGAGAGAGAGAGAGAGAGAAAAGTCCTCCAACATAATGACACCAACACAGCAACAGACTGAATAGAAGAGAGAGAAAAAATGTAAACCTGGAGAAGACATGACACTGAAACCAACAACCTAGAGTTTAAACCATGAGCTAGCGCAGTGTGTGGTTTTGTTTTTACTAAGTTGTGGGTATGAATGCTTTTGGCATCAGAAATGTACATTTGTCATGCCCACAGAGGGCAGTGAATTGGACTGGGAGCTGAATTGAGACTGTGTGGACAGAGAGTCCATGGGTGAGGTTGTGTATTGATGGACGCCCCTCCCAGTCTCTCCCAGCCTCCCCCTCCATTGTGGCTTGAGTGAGTGTATCCTCCTGCTCTGAGAGGTGGAATGCGTCTCCTCTCCTCCACTGCCGTGATGGATAGAGCCCTTGTCCTGCACTCCTTTGCCCCTCCCTCTGAATCCCTCTTTCTCTCTTTTAGGCTTTGACTCTTTCATCCCATCCTTTTATTCTACACCAATAAAAGTCACTGATTCTTCATTGACTGTTGTGTGGATCTGAGAGGCTGTGAGACTTTTCATCTGGAGTGTGTCACACATTATCACACAAAGTAACCCACATGCACACAAATACACACGCATGCATATAAACTGACGCGAGCACAGAAAGGTATAGAAACATACCACATTCACTTACATAAACTGAGACAAAAAAATAAAAAACTACAAAAACGAATAAATATATTGTATCCATAGTAGAAGTTTCTCTCCTGGTCTATTAACACACTTTTACAATCCATTATCAACTCATTAATTGTCTGGTGTTGTGCTGTTCAGTGTGGTTTTCAGCTGTTCAGTGTGGTGTTGTGCTGTTCAGTGTGGTGTTCAGCTGTTCAGTGTTGTGTTCAGCTGTTCAGTGTGGTGTTCAGCTGTTCAGTGTGGTGTTGTGCTGTTCAGTGTGGTGTTCAGCTGTTCAGTGTGGTGTTCAGCTGTTCAGTGTGGTGTTGTGCTGTTCAGTGTGGTGTTCAGCTGTTCAGTGTGGTGTTGTGCTGTTCAGTGTGGTGTTCAGCTGTTCAGTGTGGTGTTCAGCTGTTCAGTGTGGTGTTCAGCTGTTCAGTGTGGTGTTCAGATGTTCAATGTGGTGTTGTGCTATTCAGTAGCAAGGGAGTGAGACAGGCTTACTAGTGAGATATTCTTAAAAGCTCTTCTATGTCTATGATAGTGTATTTACTGGTCTGCTGCAAGACTTGTTGAAAAGTTAGTAGGAGGGCTGTTTAAAAACTGTTATTAGATAGCATTACACAAGAAGCCACCATTAGATAGCATTACACAAGAAGCCACCATTAGATAGCATTACACAAGAAGCCACCATTAGATAGCATTACACAGAAATGTGTGCCCCAATGAAAATGTGAACATGAAATTGAAAGCTGCTCTAACCATTAAGCTTTTTTAAATGTGTATGAGGATTTAGTCAGAGGGACATTAATGGTCTATTGTCAAACTTAACCAGAGGGACATTAATGGTCTATTGTCTTCCTGGCTTTCCCTTCTTCCATTTTTTTCCCCAGTCCCACTATGGTTCTCAGCTGCATGGGTGTAACTGATGAGGTCTCCCGAGAGGCTAGCCTCTCTACACTGGCTTCCTGTTAAGGCTAGGGCTGATTTCAAGGTTTTACTGCTAACCTACAAAGCATTACATGGGATTGCTCCTACTTATCTCTCAGATTTGGTCCTGCCGTACATACCTACACGTACGCTACGGTCACAAGACGCAGGCCTCCTTATTGTCCCTAGAATTTCTAAGCAAACAGGTGGAGGCAGGGTTTTCTCCTATAGAGCTAAATTTGTATGGAATGGTCTGCCTATCCATGTGAGAGACGCAGACTCGGTCTCAACCTTTAAGTCTTTACTGAAGACTCACCTCTTCAGTATGTCCTATGATTGAGTGTAGTCTGGCCCAGGGGTGCAAGGGTGAATGGCAAGGCTCTGGAGCGACGAACCGCCCTTGCTGTCTCTGCCTGGCCGGTTCCCCTCTCTCCATTGGGATTCTCTGCCTCTCACCCTATTACGGGGTGTCACTGGCTTACTGGTATTGGTACTGGTATTTCCATGACAATCCCTAGGAGGGGTGCGTCACTTCCTGTCCGGTTTGTTGCCCCCTCATGCTTGTGCGGTGGAGGGGATCTTTCGTGGACTATACTCAGCCTTGTCTCAGGGTAGTAAGTTGGTGGTTGTTGATATCCCTCTATTGGTGTAGGGGCTGTGCTTGGCAGTGTGGGTGAGGTTATACCCTGCCTGGTTTGGCCCTGTCCGGGGGTATTGTCGGAGGGGGCCACAGTGTCTCCTGTCCCCCCTTGTCTAAGCCTCCAGTATCTATGCTGCAATAGTCTATGTGCCAGTGGGCTAGGGTCAGTTTGTTAAATCTGATGTTATTATCCGGTGTCTTGTGTGAATTTAAGTATGCTCCCTCTAATTCGCTCTCTCTCCCACTCTACCTCCCCTCCTGGAGGACCTGAGCCTACCCGGAGGACCATGCTTCAGGACCACCTGCCCTGATGACTCCTAGCTGTCCCCAGTCCACCTGGTCGTGCTGCTGCACTGGTTTCAACTCTTCTGCCTGCGGTTATGGAACCCTGACCTGTTCATTGGACGTGCCACCTTGTCCCAGACCTGCTGTTTTCATCTCGCTCTAGCTCTACCGCACCTGCACTCTATTGCACTGAAAAGTGACATTCACTCCTGATGTATTTACCTGTTGCAACCTCCACAACTACTTTTATTATTATTTGACCCTGCTGGTCATCTATGAACATTTGAACATCTTGGAGAAAGAACTGGCCTTAATGGCCATGAATTGTTATAATCTCCACCCGGCACAGCCAGAAGAGGACTGGCCTCCCCTCAGAGCCTGGTTCCTCTCCAGGTTACTTCCTAGGTTGCCTTTCTAGGGAGTTTTTCCAAGCCACCGTGCTTCTACATCTGCATTGCTTGCTGTTTGGGGTTTTAGGCTGGGTTTCTCTCTAGCACTTTGTGACATCGGCTGATGTAAAAAGGGCTTTATAAATACATTTGATTTGATAAGGCGGCGCACAATTGGCCATGCGTCGTCGGGGTTTGGCCGGGGTAGGCCGTCATTGTAAATAAGAATTTAACTGACTTGCCTAGTTAAATAAGGGTTCAAAAAAAGTAAGTAGATGGAAAATGAACTAAGGAAACTATCAATGTAATTCTTTGAATAAATGAATCTATAAAATGAACCTGTTTGTGTTCTCTGTTCAGAAGTAGGTGCTAGTGTATACAAGTCTTCAGTGTGTGTGTGTGTGTGTGTGTGTTTGTGGAAAATGGGCAGAGGCATTAAAAGGGAAAAAGGAAAAAGTTCAGTAATTAATTTAAACGTCACACCCTGATCTGTTTCACCTGTCTGTCTGCTTGTCTCCACCCCCCTCCAGCTGTCGCCCATCTTCCCCATTATCCCCTGTGTATTTATACCTGTGTTCTCTGTTTGGCTGTTGCCAGTTCGTTTTGCTCGTCAAGCCTTACAGCGTTTATCCCCTTTGCGCCTGTGTTTCTATAGTTCCTGTTTTCCTGATTTTGACCCTTCCTGCCTGCCCTGACCCTGAGCCTGCCTGCCGTCTTGTACCTTTGCCCCACTACACTGGATTACCAAACTCTGCTTGCCCCTGACCTGCCTTATGCCTGCCCCTGTTGGTGTAATAAACATTGTTATTCCGACGTTGTCTGCGCCTGGGTCTTACCTGTACGCTGATATTAAAGGAAACTGAACATTAATGGCACTAGCATTACTCATGTTCCATATAACAAATTATTAGACATTTGTCAAGCACACCAAATTATCTCCTCATGTCTGTCGGGAGCGCAGTGAAGTCCTCTCTGCCTGCCATGGCAAGACAATTTCAGCTCATTTGACTATTTATAACAATAGAACCACCCATTAAGACAAATTAATGTCATTATCAAATCTCTATGAAAATGATAACTACCAGCGTTTCGAGCAGCTTTAGAGGCTATTGACGATAATGAAATCCGCTGTACAGGTACTGAAAAGAAACACTCCAAGTAATTATTTTCTAGTAGCTTGTTTGTCTCTCGTCTGTTCGTTTGCTTTCAGCTCAATTATGTGACTCTGTGAGCGCGTGGAGGCGCGTAGTGCTCTGCGGCCCACAGAGCGAGGGGCCTAATTGGGCAATTACCGTCCTGTTTCAGGGCTTTTAGCTCCAGCAGAGTGGAGGGAGACCAGGCCGCTCACAGTCAGGAGCACCCTACACACACAAAACCACACGTTTACAGTACTCACTCAAACACACACACACCATCCACACACACCGTACATAGTAGGCTCTACATTACCCACATGTAAAAACACATGGTATACATACAAAGTCAAAGTCAAAATGGTAAAACATTGAAAAGTTATCTTTTTTTAGATAAAAAATATACTAAATATATTCACGTCCCCAAATAATTGATTAAAACACACAGGTCTACAGTAGCCTCGACAGCACTCTGTAGGGTAGCACCATGGTGTAGCCAGAGGACAGCTAGCTTCGGTCTTCCACTTGGTACATTGGTACATTGGCTTCAATACAAAACCTATGAGGCTCTTGGTTCTCACCCCCTTCCATAGACTTACACAGTAATTATGGCAACTTCCGGAGGAAGTCCTCCAGCTCTTGCAGCATGAACTGACATGTTGTCCACTCAATCAAAGGATCAGAGAATTAATATAGTACTGAAAGCATAAGCTACAGCTAGCTAGCACTGCACTGCATAAAAGGTGATGAGTAGTTGACTCAAAAAGAGAGAAAGAACAGTTTTGAACAAATTAATTTATTTGAAAATAAAGGAGAAGTAAGAGAGGGAGCGAGAGAAAGAGAGAGAGAGAGAGAGAGAGAGAGAGAGAGGGCGAGAGAGAAGAGATTTCTTCATTTTTTTAAACGTTCAGTTCTATTAGCTATGTTGACTAGGATGTTACTTTAGCTAATATGGGGACAACGATGTAGGCTGTGTGTAGTGGTTATGACATGGTTTGGCTTGAAAAGTTTTTTTTTGCCTGGTCACATACAGGTGATGTGTTGTTCATTGAAGTCCGCAAACGAAGGGAAAAGGTGAGAGGAGGAGAGCGCATAGAGGCGAGAAGGAATACAACATGGCTGCTATGAAAGTGAATTGTGTTTACGCGTGATCAGGGGTGTATTCATTCCGACGATTCTGTTGAAAAACGTTTCTTAAACGGAAGCAAACGAAACAGGGATTAAAATACTTGCATTTGTCCAATATAAACTCTTGTTTGCAACTGTTGAACTAATGATTACACCCTAGATAAGCTAGATGCAGGCAAGAGTGTGCAAGGCGGTATTGAATGTATCACTGTCTGTCCATATGTCTGTCATCTCACATTTTTCTCTCGACCTGTGTGCACCTACGTTTTAAACTTTAATTCATAGGCTAGGTTGTAGCAACGTCATGATGGGTTGATGGGTGTAGGGAAAATTTGAGTATCATGTAGTAGCATAAACCTATCGCTGTTACATTGAACTGGGTGAATGCAATATGAATGAAAGTCATCCAATATGCTGTAATAGAAATAAGGCCATGCTTAAAAAAACATTGTCCTCACTCATCATAAACGGCACTGATACCACTGGTATACACACAAACACACAGATTGTATACACACAAACACACAGATGATATACACACAAACTCACAGATGGTATACACACAAACTCACAGATGGTATACACACAAACTCACAGATGATATACACACAAACTCACAGATGATATACACACAAACTCACAGATGGTATACACACAAACTCACAGATGGTATACACACAAACTCACAGATGATATACACACAAACTCACAGATGGTATACACACAAACTCACAGATGATATACACACAAACTCACAGATGGTATACACACAAACTCACAAATGGTATACACACAAACTCACAGATGATATACACACAAACTCACAGATGGTATACACACAAAGTATACACGTTGTGGACGGGGATGGCGGAGGGACGAGCAAATTCGAATCCAGCGATAGAAAGCTGTTTTTGCGATTTTTGTTTTAAGCCTATGCCAAACCTCAACCTTTACCTTAACCATTCGGAGTTAATGCCTAACCTTAACCCTAACCTTAAACATGGGGAGTTCATGCCTAAACCTAACATTAAACACTTTGAAATTTGACATTTAGAACAATTTCGAAATTTGATGGATGACATCATTTTGACATCAGACTGTGAGAGCTTGTTGAGAAATTCTGGGGGTGGGGGGGTGTAATATAGTTGAGCAATGAGATATGTAAGGCTTTTACACAATTTTGTCTTATACTGTATACTGAGTACATACATTCAGTGGCTGTATCGGAATTTGTAAGTATTAGCTAATTTGTGTGTTTGTGTGTATGTTTTGTGTGTATGTGTGTGTGTGTGTGTGTGTGTGTGTGTGTATACAGTCCCCGTCAATAGTTTGGACACACCTACTCAATCTAGGGTTTTTCTGTATTTTTACTATTTTCTACATAGAATAACAGTGAAGACATCACAACTATGAAATAAAACATATGAAATGATGTAGTAACCAAAAAAGTGTTAAACAATATATATTTTATATTTGAGATTCTTCAAAGTAGCCACCCTTTGCCTTGATGACAGCTATGCACACTCTTGGCATTCTCTCAACCAGCTTCATGAGGTATTTACCTGGAATGCATTTCAATTAACAGGTGTGCCTTGTTAAAAGTTAATTTGTGGAATTTCTTTCCTTCTTAATGCATTTGAGTCAATCAGTTGTGTTGTGACAAGGTAGGGGGGGTATACAGAAGACAGCCCTATTAGGTAAAAGACCAAGTCCATATTTTTTTTATTTAACCTTTATTTAACTAGGCAAGTCAGTTAAGAACAAATTATTATTTACAATGACGATCTACCCCGTTCTCCCCTAACCTGGACAATGCTGGGCCAGTTATAATACAGCCCGGGATTGAACCAGGGTCTTTAGTGACACCTCGAGCACTGAGATGCAGTGCCTTAGACAGCTGTGCCACTCAGGAGCAAGAACAGCTCAAATAAGCAAAGAGAAATGACAGTCCATCATTACTTTAAGACATGAAGGTCAGTCAATTCGGAAATTTCAAGAACTTTGAAAGTTTCTTCAAGTGCAGTCGCGAAAACCATAAAGCGCTATGATGAAACTGGCTCTCATGAGGACCGCCACAGGAAAGGAAGACCCAGAGTCACCTCTGCTGCAGAGGATAAGTTCATTAGAGCTTCAAAGAGTTCAAGTAACAGACACATCTCAACATCAACTGTTCAGAGGAGACTGTGTGAGTCAGGCCTTCATGGTCGAATTGCTGACAAGAAACCACTACTAAAGGACACCAATAAGAAGAAGAAACTTGCTTGGGCCAAGAAACACGAGAAATGGACATTAGACCGGTGGAAATCTTGATCTGATGAGTCCAAATTTTAAATTTTTGGTTCCAACCGCTGTGTCTTTGTGAGACGCAGAGTAGGTGAACGGATTATCTCTGCATGTGTGGTTCCCACACTCTTAAAAAAAAGGGTTCTTCGGCTGTCGCTATTTTGGGTTCCATGTAGAACCCTCTGTGTAAAGGGTTCTACATGGAACTCAAAAAGGTTCTGCCTGGAACCAAAAAGGTTCTGCCTGGAAACAAAAATGGTTCTACAAAGGGTTCTCCTATGGGGACAGCCGAAGAACCCTATTAGGTTATAGATAGCACCTTTACTTTTAAGAGTACACTGTGAAGCATGGAGGAGGAGGTGTGATGGTGTGGGGATGCTTTGCTGGTGACACTGTCTGTGATTTCTTTATAATTCAAGCCACATTTAACTAGCATGGCTACCACAACATTCTGCAGTGATACGCCATCCCATCTGGTTTGCGCTTAGTGGGACTAACATTTGTTTTTCAACAGGACAATGACCCAAAACACACCTCCAGGCTGTGTAAGGGCTATTTGACCAAGGAGAGTGATGGAGTGCTGCGTCAGATGACCTGTTCTCCACAATCATCCAACCTCAACCCAATTGAGATGGTTTGGGATGAGTTGGACCGCAGAGAGAAGGAAAAGCAGCCAACAAGTGCTCAGCATAGGTGGGAACTCCTTCAAGACTGTTGAAAAAACATTCCTCATGAAGCTGGGCCTCCTGAGTGGCACTGCATCTCAGTGCTAGAGGCGTCACTACAGACCCTGGTTTGATCCCCCCTTGTTTGATCCCAGGCTGTATCACAACAGGCCATGATCGGGAGTCCCATAGGGCAGAGCACAATTGGCCCACCGTCGTCCGGGTTGGAAGAGGGTTTGGCCAGGGTAGGCCGTCATTGTAAATAAGAATTTGTTCTTAACTGACTTGCCTAGTTAAATAAAAATGTTGTTAAAGCCGGTTGAGCGAATGCCAAGAGTGAGTAAAGCTGTCATCAAGACAAAGAAAGGGTGGCTACTTTGAAGAATCTAAAATATAAAATATAGTTGTATTTGTTTAACACTTTTTTGGTTACTACTACATACTACATGTGTTATTTCATCGTTTTGATGTCTTCACTATTATTCTACAATGTAGAAATAGTAAAAATAAATAAAAACCCTTAAATGAGTCGGTGTGTCCAAACTTTAGATTGGTACTGTATGTGTGTATTTGTATATCTATGTGTGTGTCATTGATGTGTCAGTCTATGTCAAATGTGAGCGTGTGGGATTATAAATGTGTGAAAACAGGTGGTGCAAAACATTATTCTCACCTTCATATCTCTCGCTTCCTCCCTCCCTCACCTCCTCTAATTGTAGGTTTCCCCCCTCACTCTAACATTCTGTCTGTCCCTCTCTGGATCATGTAGCTTGTGTTAATTAAACCCTCTTTCAGAACATTCCCTTGTTCAAGTGGATTCAGTGCATCACCCATTAGGCAGAAATCTCTGTTTTCTGAATTTCCAAATGTAGCTCAACATTTATTAAAGTGAAATTCATCCAGTAATTGCCGCCTCGTCATACCCCATGCGTGACTCCCTTTTCCCGTACCACCTGCCCAAAGACACCTCCAACTATTTCCCAGCATGCCACAGGGTAATTATACCTTTCAGACCCCGTCCACTGAGAGCCTGGTAATTGCCTTAACATATATCTTTTTTGCGGCACATCATGAGGATCATTATGTAAAAATAACTGCTAATGAAGCTTTAGCCTTGATTTTATTTGAATTAAAAACAACTAGAAAACACACCGAAGTGAGGGTGCACAGAGACAATGTCAGTGGAATGATGTTTTCTGAAAAAGGATTTTAACAGTCCACGAGTTTCGCTGAGACAAATGTCAACCTCTTTAACTAGTGATATGGATATATAAAGTTTATAAACTGTAATGCAAATGCAAATTCATGTATCTTGTTATATTTTGTTGCTAGTAACTATAAAGTCAAAACAACTATTGTGGTAAAGTGACAATAATAGTTTCTGAAATTGGTTCATTTTATTGCTCATAAAATCACATCTGGACACTTGTTTTCTCAGTTCTCTACGAAACATTGAGGTATATGATGATTTGTAACATTGCCCATGAACCTTTTTGCTTAAGAAGTGACTGTTTAATTTGTAATAGATTTCTCAAGTAGATCACAATGCATAATCATCTGAACATGTTGAGTATGGTTTAAATCGTCATACAAGTTAAATCATATAGTACAATAGTACATGAGGACATTTTCTCTGACAGTTTGTCTGAGTTTATTGTGTTACATTAATACAGGCTAGTGGATTAAACTACTTGTAATGTGAACATCATGCAAAATCATTTCTGAACATAGAATATATCATAGTTGGAATTTAACTTTATTTTGTAATTAAACTACCTGCATAAATACACCGTAGATACAGTAGAAAGTAATTTGAAACAGAATTTGGACAAAATGTATAATACACTTAAACATATTCGTATTACTGTCATTATTATTTTTGAAGTAGCCTAGAAGTGGGTTGTCTAATCAGGGTTATTGAAAAGTACAATGTAACAATGCATAATAACAATAATTGTTACAATGTACTTACAAGTGTAGCCTAATAACAGCTATGTAAACTGTAATTGTTTTTTGGAGTTTCCTTTCAATAAATATGTATATATATTATATATATTTTTTACTTTATTTTGACAGATGAACCCTGTATACACATCTATACACATCAATAATACATTAATTAATTGTGTTCTGTACCTGCAGATACAGTACATAGCTTACATGTAGCATAGCAGCATAGTATGACAAGAGAGTTACTATGTGGCATAAAATCAAGCATTTTCAAAAGCATTAGCCTACATCATTACTTAGGGTAATAATTTTACAGTAATAAGAATAGGCTACTATAGATGTTATACAGAAATGTACTTAAAAATAAACATTAAGACATGGTTTACCTGTTTCGCGTGGCTTCAAACCTACTCAACTTCCGATCACTAAACCTACAAGACAATATAAATTATTATAGAATTGATAGATGCAAGTGAGAATAGCCGAGTTCTAAGACTTGACGAATCAGTTGAATGTTGGATTAGGGCAACACAGAAAGGGAATAATTTGATTGGCTTTTTTTATTCTCGTTTTCAAGTCAGCACCACAGCCTGGCTGCATCTCTGTCTATTTGCAGAAACTTAGTTAAAGATTTGTCCTTGGGAAAACCAGCCTCACACATAGAAGCCCAAACTCACACATAGAAGCCCAATGGGATGAAGACCAAAAGAAAGATGTAAAAGAAACATTGTGCTGAATTGTTACAGTCTCTTTTGAGAAAATACAGAAAAGTTCCCTTGTGGTAACTTACCTTTTTGTTGGGGTGTCGCCGCAACGCGGGGTGCCAGAATTTGTGCGCTAATTAGGAAATGAGGAAGGTCGCGTTCTCCACCATGAATGCTCTTTCGCGGAGCGCATCTTTCTTTCCAGTCAGTCGACCGTGTACAATCATCCACCTGCTACTCACAAACGATGCACTTTTTTTGTTCAGATTCCCCTTAAAAGAATTATATTTAAATAGGCCTCTCTTTAACATTGGAAGTGAGTACCCCCACGTCTCTCTACATTTTGACCATTGCCCAGCTTGCTGAATGGTTGAGCTCAATCATTATGTTGTTTAGCTGTCCAGACACCACAGCACTGCAAACAGCCTATATGCAATTGGCCACCTATTATGTTCCTCATCATAAAATGCTTATAGGCTACTAATAAGTTCCACACTGTTACCAGACGTAGAGGCCTATACAAATGCATGTTTTGGTTTGTAGAAAGGATATACAACTTTGGAGATTAATTGAGGCCTCAAATTGTCATTGTGAAACAGATCATGCAAAGCCAAGGAGTGTTAAAGTTTTATTTTTCTCCATATATATACCTTCAAGACAAGAACTAATAACTATACAAAAAGGTGCAATGTGGCTTATTTCCAACACCCCTTGCCCTATAGACCCCCCCCCCCCCGCCCAGCATTGAGTGACAGAGACATTTCGCTCTATGTCAGAGGTCTCCTTTTTTAACCTTGAGTCTTTTTTTGTGTTTTCTGTAACAAATGAAGCCCCAAAGCTTTCTCAAGCTCTGCCTCTATTCTCCTCTCTCACGACCCACCAATGAGCACTGGCTTTCTTATCCTCAAACCAGGCTATAACATAGCAACCGCCTCCACTGCAACCTCTGACCTATGCTTTTTTTTGCATTTCCTGTAGCTAAAACATTGAGAAGCAGCCTGAGTGAAGGGGGTGCACCTGTGGCTGGGCAGGTGACAGTGCATGCGCCTTTGAGAGACGGGCCTCCAAGACGTTGCTCCGCTCTCTGACATTGAGGTTAAAGCCATTGAAGAAAGCGAAGATTAGACTCTCTTTGTACCAGGCAGCGTTAAACAAATTAATCTATTGCTGCTCATCTGACTGTAAAATCTCTCGATTTACTATTTCTATAGACCAAGGCCTGGGCAGGGGATAACCCCGCACCGCAGAACCCACTGAACATCTCTTAAACTTTAGTTGACAATGAGTTTATCACTGCAGACTTCTTCAAGTATGTGTCAGAAATTACAATCAAGATCATTACCCAGTGGAATTTGAAGGAAGGAAATATAGGCTAATGTAGCATATAGGCCTACAATGTTTGCAAACATCCAAAGCAATAAAAACAAAAACATTCCCGCCTCCTCCTTTCAAAGTGCTCTCCTCTGAGAGCTATAGAAAAGCACCTTTGTTTATCAGTCAGCTTTTTTCCCTCACTAAGCTCTAGCAGAGTACACTAAACACATAAAGGGGCTCTTTAAATAAAGGCCCCACTGAACATATCAAGTTCCTATGACTAAATAAATCAAGAAGACAGAGAAAATTCAGGATATAAAATAGATGGAACATTGAGTATTGATAAACATGAGCATATATAGAATTGGCTAAATATAGACGCTAAACTGTAGTGCTTATGAAAGAAAGTGCAAAACAAAGACTGGCAGAGTAGGGTATTGACGGGTCAAACTGTGTCAACCCGAGTTACGTTCAGATGAGCGCGCGGAAGCTGACCCGTGCGCGCACTACGCTTGCACTGGTCTGTTTTAAAGACCGCGCTTTTATTTCAGTTCCTTTATGTCATTATATCTTCGATTGTCTGCCAAATGAATGGAATTTATTTAAAATGTATGCCATGTCAATGAGATTTGTTCTTTCGTTTGAAAGACCAATCGCCTTCAAATGACTAGGCCTATTCAAAATCTAACTTAGATGTGGAATCACAAGGTTTGCTTAGAATACCATTTGATAACTATTAGTCTAGCCCATGATCAAGCAAATATAAACAGCGGCTTTGGCCTAGCCTATAGTAGCCCAGTCCCAGTGGCCTATCCATTATTAATTATAGCCCAAGTTTAGCTATCAACATAATAATAAGAAAGTGACCACAACGACGTCTAATAAAGGAAACTACAAAATGAATACAGATAGATCATCGTTCATTCTGCGACCATGTCATCATGCAGCGCCTTGAACCGTTAAGGAGACAGGACCCCATTTTCATGTAGTATGGAAAATAACGCCTCTCGTTTTAAGGCAATGCGAAAACGTACTTGAATTAATGTACAATATAAAAACTAAGTTTATATTTCTTCCTGCATCCTTCGTTATTGGTTCCTGTTTTTCGATTTGGAAGCTGATCGTCTCGCGCCTTCGCTGTATGTATTCGTACAAGCTGCTACTTCTCTCCTTGTCAAACGTTGTTAGCTAGCTGTAGCTAGCCAGACTTCCATGATTGTCAACAAGGTGTGTTGTTGATAGACCTTCACATGCATTTTCTGTCTTGTAAACATATCTGCTAGACAAAAGCTACTTGCATCATTGCTAGACAGCTCCTTTCTTGTGGCAACATGCATAGTAACCTGTTCGTGTTTGTAAACCACTCTCTCGCTCAGTGTTCTTCCCAGAATGTCTAGTGCTTTTCTGAGGTGGGCTCTCGGCCGTGCAGCTAGAGGTCTGTGGTGATACTCTCAGCTCCTGGGTCTGGGCTCCTAGCATACAATGGGAATGTGTAACTGCACCGTGGTCTTGGGGATGGTCTCCACTGTCCACCATAGTGGATGAAACTGGAGAGGGGCAGGTGCCTAAGAAGGAGCAGGATCCCCAAGCCCGTGGCACCATTGTCAGTCTTGGCCGGAAGATCCACCAGCGCCACCTGCAGGGGATTAGTGAGACTGGCGAGAACATGGTTACCTGTGATGTAGTGGTAAATAAAAAGGTAGGTAAACTATGAATTTCTCCGGATAATTTTGATAGGACAAATCATTAATCAATATAATCGAAAACATATAAAACATTTAAACAGTATCAATTAATTGCATTTGATGCAAGTCTACTAAAAAGGAAGCCCTAGTGTAGGTAATTAATCAGGTTAATAATCTAAAAAACAAAAACATCTGGACTGAACACACATTCAACCAAACATATGATTTGCAAATGTTGATATTAAAACATTTTTATTCACATGAATAATGATCTGATATGAGCAGTCAATATGTTGGCCACATTCAAAATTATTGTCTGCATGGGTAGTTCTACATCGTCAGTGTATAGCGTCCAAGCGGGTGAGCGGAGTTTTCTGTTGGCTAGATGAATCAGTGCACGCTTGCAAGGCAAATCGAGCATGCGCAGGCGAACATAACGAGCATACTTCGCGTGCCTGAGCAAGTAGGTAAACGATAATTAATTAAATGAAAATATGAGTAAAGGCGATTTCACAAATAAATAGGTGCGTAAATGGCGTGTGTTGTTGCCACGTGTTGAGCTGATATCCTCAGACTGATGGACGCGAATGGGATAAAACTGGTGGCTCAACGAAAACAAATATCCACTAAATACCGTCTGACTGACAAACAGATA
Organism: Thymallus thymallus; assembly: GCA_023634145.1. Lineage (NCBI taxonomy): Eukaryota > Metazoa > Chordata > Actinopteri > Salmoniformes > Salmonidae > Thymallus > Thymallus thymallus. The sequence continues at coordinate 8,153,363 of CM042404.1, forward strand.
CATAGATAGATAGATAGATAGATAGGTACTTTATTGATCCTCGAGGGGAAATTTATTTGTCAAGCAGCTACAACAAAACATAGGGCAGGTGCAAAATGCCAGAACTAAAATACACAAAAGACAGATACACGACACATAGAGCGGCAGTATGAAAAAGTATAAAGTACAATAAGTCTGGAGTGAAAAAACCTATACTATACAGGTCGATGGCAGATAAATACTTCAATAGCTAAAAATGCCTATGATATGAGTGAGGGTAATAATAGTTGACTTAATAGACATACTGGTTAAATGAACAGGTAAGTGAATATTTTGCATGGTTAAATTATCTGTACAGGTAAATATACAGTTACATTTACAGGTAAGTGATATAATTTGGGGTAATAATAGTAATTCCCTTAAAATAGTCCTTAGTGCGCAGGGTTTAATTAGATAACTGCACATTCGATATACTAAAGCAATGAAAAAAGATACAACTGACAGGATACTAATATGCATTTTCTTGCAATATTGCACGTGATATGATATAACAACTGTACATGAGTATGTATATACAGACCTGAATGAATAAATAAGTCCTGAGTGAATGAGTGATTACGGATCAGAGTTACTCACGGATGGATGCACAATTGTTAAACTAGGTCCTAACACCCCAACAGTTCCAGGTCTGTGTTGCCGACGGCACGGCACCCCGGTGAGGCATTAAATAGTCTAATAGCCGCCGGCAGGAAGGACCTCCTGTAGCGCTCTCTGGCACACCGTGGTGGGATCAGTCTGTGACTGAAGGTGCTCCTCTGCGTCATAACCATGGCATGCAGAGGGTGGGTGACGTTGTCCATGATGGCCAGCAGTTTGGCCAGGATCCGTGTCTCCGCCACCTCTAGTGCCAAGGCTCATCCCCAGGACAGAGCTAGCCTTCCTGATCAGCTTATTTACTCGAGAAGCATCACCGGCTTTTATGTTGGTAGAAGGTATGCAGTAGTTTACTGCACACGTTGAAGGACCTGAGCCTCCTCAGAAAGTAGAGTCGGCTCTGGCCCTTTTTGTACAGGGCCCCGGTGTTACCAGCCCATTCCAGCCTGTTGTCCATATGGACTCCCAGGAACTTGTATGACCCAACCATTTCCGCATCCATCCCCTGTATAGGGACTGCAGTCAGTTGTGCCTTGGTTCTCCTGAAGTCCACCACCATCTCCTTTGTTTTGCTGATGTTGAGCTGAAGGTGGTTCTGCTCACACCACAACACAGTCACTGATTGTGCTCCTGTACTCCTCCTCCTCCTCCTGCCCACCCCTGATGCACCCTACAATTGCAGAGTCATCCGAGAACTTCTGTAGGTGGCATGTTTCAGAGTTATATCTGAAGTCTGAGGTGTAGAGGGTGAACAGGTCTGAAGTCGTTCAGGACAGTGGGGTGTGCCTTCTTGGGCACTGAGACGAGGCAGGATGTTTTCCACAGCACAGGGACCCTTTCTAGGCTCAGGCTAAGGTTGAAGCGACGTTGGAGTATTCCACACAGTTGATCAGCACAGACCCTAAGCACCCTTGGGCTGATGCCATCAGAGCCCGCCACTTTCCACTGATGTAGTCTCTCCAGCTCTCTCTTCACTTGGTTGGTGGTGAAAGCCAGCCCTGGTGGGGAGGTGGGGGGAAGGGGGGTGTTGAGGATCAGTCCAGAGGGAGCAGTGGTGGAGGTGGGGTCACTGATTGTCTCAACAGATGTGTTTTGAGCAAAGTGGGGGTGGGACAGCCGTGAGGGTGTGTGGCCTGGGGAGCTGGACAGGGCCAGTATCGAACCTGTTAAAAAATTGCTTCAACTCATTGGCTTTGTCTTGGGTCTCCTCAGTCTGCCTACTGTTTGACTTTTTGAAGCCAGTGATATATCTCATACCCTTCCACACCTCTCACCTGGCTCTGCCTCAGCTTGTCCTCCATCTTCTCCTTATACTCTCTCTTCCCCTCAGCAATCTGCAATTTCAGCTCCCTCTGGACACATTTCAATTTGTCCTTGTCCCTCTCCTTGAAGGCCCTCTTCTTCTCATTCAGCAGGGCCTTCAGGTCACTGGTGACCCAGGGTTTATTATTTGGAAAACAACGTACCTTCCTGGTGCGTACAGTGTTGTCTACACAAAAATTGATATAGTCCGTTATGCAATCAGTAAGTCTATCAATGTCCTCCCCATGAGCCTCACAGAGCATATCCCAGTCTGTTGTTTCAAAAGATCCACGAGGAGCAGCTCAAACTACGTGAGAAACAGAGCCAGAACAGGTGTGCATATACAACCACTGTATTACAATCACAGTGGTACAGTACATCTCTGACTTGCATCTGAATTCTCTATAATGCCTTCTTTCCTACCAGAGGGGTGTAGTACAAAGCAGGTTCAATGAGTCAGCCAGCTATGTTCTAAACATTTTTTTTAGTTAAGATGAGCTTGAAATGTGCATGGTCTCTGACTCAACAACCAAAAGAACATCAGAGTTTAGCTTTCTTAATGAACCAAAAAAGTTACTTCAGGTTGTTTATTAAAGTTAGCTGGTTAACTAAACAAACCGGATTTGTAGTAAACCCCTCTGATCTAAAATACTACCCATACTGTCGGTCTCGCCACAGGCCCTGTAATGTAAAGGAGCGCAACTTTTCCTGACATTGGTAACCATGATCTCCTAACTAAGCTGTGGCAGGTCCAGAACTGGCTGGATAAAAAGCACCATGTCAGAATCACTCTGAGAACAGGATATGTGGAACATGCACAGCCACTGGTGATATCTATAGAGGATTGGTTTACCTTTATCTTTCTGATGCACAACACCTAAAACACTTTCCGTATACAGATGCAGTTAACCATTCTGTAGTTTCAAAGACACTGTAGAGATGATTGTCTTGGGTATGCATAATGACGACTACCATCTTCATGTACGTCATCCATTAGTATTGCAGCCAGTAAATATCCCATTTCAGACCACTTTGTCAACCTGGACAAACCAGACACCCCTTCACTATTATGTAGTTGAAACCAGCAAAATAGTATGACAGTTGGTTTTGAATTATGTCTCTTTATTGAAAAAATACATTCAATTCTGTATATGTACAAAAATGTTATTTTGGCAGAACAAAGAGACTCATTAGCAACAAACTAGGCTCAGACATGCATAAATAAAAATAAAAAAAGTATTGTTGACGGAAAAAGGAGTGTGCCCTATTGTCTGTACATGTTGAATTTCCTGAGATGTGCAAGTGCTGTAAGTCTAATGTTAATGTGCTTTTATAGCTGACAGCAGGACACAACCCTGGAGCAGATGGTGCAACAGACTGGTAGAGGTGCTGTTGAGATTTGTTTCCAAACCCAAAGTTATCCAAGATGGCAGAGCTGCCATGTGCATCCTTCGGTGAAGGAAGTCAAAGAAATGAACAAAGCTGCCCCAGCACCATCCTCTGATACCAACTCACAGCCCTCCACATCACCTACTGCTCTCCCCACAGACCTCACAGCATAACTTAATAAATACAATCAAACTGAACAGATTTGAGTGTAAACTCATGAGCTCGAGTACAAATGAAAAATCTACACACTGAACTAAACTAGCAAAGGCAATATCATATTTTATGAAGAGGGTTGTCTGGAGTAATTTTACTCCAACTGTAACAGTAATACTGCCATATGGCAAAATCCAGTCAGGTGGTCACAGTTTGATTTCTTAACCGGAGTTGCAAAAGACTGTGTCCTGAAAAAGTGATACCAGTGCAATAGGCTCTGATCCAACAGTGTTAGTTTGCTCTGACTGACGCCTTACGATGGATTCTGATTGCAAAGCTACATGTTGCTTTGGACTACTGTTATTCGTGGGCTTGTAACCACTCAGCCTGGAAACCAGGGATCGCTTGGGTCTGGGTTTCTTCTGCTGACATGAAAAATTGATGGTTAGCTAATACAGGGCTGAAACGCTAACAGTTACAAATTCAATAAAACAGCAATAACATGCATTTACATAGGCTGCAAGAAACAGCGCAAAATGTAAGGTTTAAGTACTGGCTACAAGAAGTGTGTGTTCAAATGAATGTATTCAAGAATACATGGCATGCCTCTGTATATTCTAACCTGTTTCTTCCGTTCTGGATCGTGGGCAACACTGTGGCGTTGTAAGCTTTGCTGTGAAAGACGGACAGTTTTCTATTACAGGGAACATACGTCCATATATCCATGTTATCACTGACATTTTCACTAATTAACATTTGTGAGGACAACTCTCCCATGCAAACGCACCTTCACAGACACAGAAGCTGATTTTGACTAATTAGAGTGAGGTGAATCTGGTAGCAACACAAGATTCTTGTCAGGTATCCATACCTTCATAGCAAAGGTCTTTCCACAGCCTTCATGGGGGCAGGTGTAAGGCCGTAGCTCCTCATGGAAAGAGCCGATGTGGCTTTGCAGATTGAATGGCGTGGTGAATGACCTCTGGCACCCTTCCCTGGGACAGATAAACACCTGGCGCTCCTCTGCGTGGACACGCTGGTGCTGTTTCAGGAACCAGGTGTCGCGAAACACCTTGTTGCACTCATTACACTGAAACAGGGCTGGAGGCACAAACAATCACCTTGCAGCGACCTTCATTGACCTCTAAGGAAAGGTACTTGTTCAGGTAAAGTGTTTTTATACAAATACTACCCTGAAAGCAATGTGTCAATCGTAAGGTGTGAGACAGCATACCTCTGTGTAGGTCTCTCCTATGCTTAGTATACTCAGTCCAGGTCTTTCCGATGAAAGAACAGCCATCTTCTTCACAGGGGTAGCCTGTGAGAGAAAAAACAACATTTTAGCAGTTAGTCTCCTACAGGGCTCAGTCACTCCCAGACAAGCCAACTGCCGGATCAGGAGATAAATCTTACCTCTGTGCACCTTCTCGTGAAGCCGTAGTTTATTGGGGAAAGTGAATCGTTTCTCGCAGCCCTCAAAGGTACATCTATAAAGCCAGTGAGCGAGAAAGACAAGGGCAGATATTAGTATAAAAAGCTTGCACTGATCACTAAGAAGTGTTCTTCTCTAGCCCACAAAGCTAGGAGTGCCAGGCATGTACTGTGTTACAATATCCTAGATATTCAGTTCACAGGGCTCAATTATTTAAAATTAATTTGCATTCACTCCAGGACATTGTTTTCAACCAACAACATGGGGCAATACCATTAGCAAAACAAACAGCTTAAATGTACTCACGGAAAGGGAGGTAGTTTGGTGTGCTGCTGGCACTCATGTGACCTGAGCTGATTGTTCTTCCTGAACGCTTTCCCACATCCCTCAAAACTACACTAAATATGGAAGAGTAAAATTATTATTGCAGCAATGCAAATTACACACCTGTTACACAAGTACTGCATTTTATAATACCTGGTCTGAGTTCAACCAGCAAACTGATTAAGACCAACTGAAAATGTAGTCATCAGATTAACTCACCACATATGTATACAGTTTCTCCTCATCATGGTTGTGTTTGGAATTAACATGTTTCTTCAAACTGTAATTTGTGGTGAAGGCCTCTGTGCATCCATCTACTGCACATCTGTCAACAAACAGAACATCACAATTGTAGCCAGAACTCTTCATGTACTCAATTTGTCTGGAATGTCCGCACTAGCTGGCTAAATAACAAATACTACCTAAAGGGTCTCTCTCCACTGTGGATCAGCTGGTGCCGAGCTAGGTGGTACTTGTTGCAGAATGACTTGTCACAGCCATCATGTTCACACACAAATGGTTTCTGCAAACATAATACATAAGAAATGGAAACATAATTTATAGAGGAAAAAAAAATAGTTGGTGTGGTGGCGGCATTAAATGTACAACGTGGTATATTCCCTCGTCATTACAATTGATACCCATTGATTCTTGAACAATATAACATAGGCAGCTAGTTTTAGACTAAACCAAGCTTAATACAACGGTCTCATCTGAGCTAAAAAAAAAAAAACGTATACCTCTTGGTGTTAGTTTTATATCGTCATTGGAATCTGTACACACAATGTCGATCTCAGAGACTGTCAGTCCTTACATCCACAGCATATCATAGCATAGCGGCTCCCGATTGGAGCAACATCTAAGGCACTGCACCTCAGTGCTAAAGGCGTTACTAGACACCCTGGTTCGATTCCAGGGTGTATCACAACCGCCAGTGATTTAGAACCCCATAGGGCGGCGCACAATTGGCCCAGCGTCGTCCGGGTTTGGCCGGTGTAGGCAGTCATTGTAAATAATAATTTGCTCTTAACTGACTCGTCTAGTTAAATAAATAAAGGTTCAATAAACAAAAGTCACTTGGAGGTGTCCATCGCACGTCTCAAAATGTTGCTAGGTAGCAGGCTAGCGGTTAGCTGACTAGTAAGGTAGAACCTACTCACCAGCCCCGTGTGCTTGCAAATATGAGCATCTAGTTTCCATGCTTTGTTGTACGATGCATGACAGTCAGGGAACGAACATATAAAACTTTTGCGCGATACTTGCTGACTTAATTCCATTACAATAGGAAAAAGCGAGGATTACAGTGTGTTTTTGACCTACACACGTGTGGAGTTGACAGGAAGAAGACCTTTCGCCGCTACCATGTTGGCTCTAAAAATAGGTGGGGTTGTAAAAATAAGAAAACAAAATACCATTCCAGTCACCAATCACGTCAGTAAAATATATATTTTTGTTAATAAATTGTAATACTACGTCGAAATGGACCAGTTGTTTCTGTGTTTTGTCGACACATTTGGGTATTTTTCATTCGACGTGTAAAATCGTCTGACCCATAGCCCGTGTAAACTCGTTTTGCCTGACGGAGTGCCCCGTTTCTGACCCCGGCATTCTCGGCGGCTGTGGAGACGGAAATCCTGTGCGGAGTGAGCCTCTCAGTATTGAACGTAAGTAAAAAAAAATAAAAGAAGCAAAATGCATTGTCGAGACAAACATTTATATTTTTTCTCAAAAATGATGAAAACATATTTTATGTTTTTTGAGTACATCATTGGACTAAGTAGTAAGTAGACTAGAGACACCCCAGTGAGGGCCTTGATTTCAACGTCCACAGACGCCTGGATCGGACTTGAATTGGCCCAAATATAGACATCTATGGTCGGTTCAGATTTGGTTGAAGTTTGGACAGTACAGTACAGTACAGTAGAGTACAGTCAGGGCCGACATTATGGGTGGGCCTTAGGGGGCCTGGCCCTCCCTAACGTACACCCTTGCCCATCCAAATAAAATATTGAAACATTGATAATTTATTTGACAGAGATGCGCGCCGAAAGAAATACGCACCAATCTCAGAAAAAGCATTAGAGCGAGAGAAAAAGCACCCCTCTGTCTCAGTAAGTGCAGCCCATGTATCTGATGCTGTCTTGCCAAAAACGGTATTACATTTTAACAGACACTCTTGTCCAGATCAACTAGGGTGAAGTGCCTTGCTCAAGGGCACATTGACAGATTACTTTACCTAGTTGGCTCAGAGATTTGAACCTGCAACCTTTCAGTTAATAACCCCAACACTCTTAACCACCAGGCTACCTGCTGCGCACATTATAGAATGTCACACTCTTTTTGGCCAGACAGCATTTGATACACTGCCGATTTTGCAGGTTTTCCTACTTACAAAGCATGTAGAAGTCTGTAATTTTTATCATAGGTACACTTCAACTTCAACAAAAATCCAGAAAATCACATTGTATGATTTTTAAATAATTAATTTGCATTTTATTGCATGACATAAGTATTTGATCACCTACCAACCAGTAAGAATTCCGGCTCTCACAGACCTGTTAGTTTTTCTTTAAGAAGCCCTCCTGTTCTCCACTCATTACCTGTATTAACTGCACCTGTTTGAACTCGTTACCTGTATAATAGACACCTGTCCACACACTCAATCAAACAGACTCCAACCTCTCCACAATGGCCAAGGCCAGAGAGCTGTGTAAGGACATCAGGGATAAAATTGTAGACCTGCACAAGGCTGGGATGGGCTACAGGACAATAGGCAAGCAGCTTGGTGAGAAGGCAACAACTGTTGGCGCAATTATTAGAAAATGGAAGAAGTTCAAGATGACGGTCAATCTCCCTCGGTCTGGGGCACCATGCAAGATCTCACCTCGTGGGGCATCAATGATCATGAGGAAGGTGAGGGATCAGCCCAGAACTACACGGCAGGACCTGGTCAATGACCTGAAGAGAGCTGGGACCACAGTCTCAAATAAAACCATTAGTAACACACTACGCCATCATGGATTAAAATCCTGCAGGGCATGCAAGGTCCCCTTGCTCAAGCCAGCGCATGTCCAGGCCCGTCTGAAGTTTGCCAATGACCATCTGGATGATCCAGAGGAGGAATGGGAGAAGGTCATGTGGTCTGATGAGACAAAAATAGAGCTTTTTGGTCTAAACTCCACTCGCCGTGTTTGGAGTAAGAAGAAGGATGAGTACAACCCCAAGAACACCATCCCAACCGTGAAGCATGGAGGTGGAAACATCATTCTTTGGGGATGCTTTTCTGCAAAGGGGACAGGACAACTGCACCGTATTGAGGGGAGGATGGATGGGGCCATGTATCGCGAGATCTTGACCAACAACCTCCTTCCCTCAGTAAGAGCATTGAAGATGGGTCGTGGCTGGGTCTTCCAGCATGACAACGACCCGAAACACACAGCCAGGGCAACTAAGGAGTGGCTCCGTAAGAAGCATCTCAAGGTCCTGGAGTGGCCTAGCCAGTCTCCAGACCTGAACCCAATTGAAAATCTTTGGAGGGAGCTGAAAGTCCGTATTGCCCAGCGACAGCCCCGAAACCTGAAGGTTCTGTATGGAGGAGTGGGCCAAAATCCCTGCTGCAGTGTGTGCAAACCTGGTCAAGAACTACAGGAAACGTATGATCTCTGTAATTGCAAACAAAGGTTTCTGTACCAAATATTAAGTTCTGCTTTTCTGATGTATCAAATACTTATGTCATGCAATAAAATGCAAATTAATTACTTAAAAATCATACAATGTGATTTTCTGGATTTTTGTTTTAGATGCCGTCACTCACAGTTGAAGAGTAGCTATGAAACAAATTACAGACTTCTACATGCTTTGTAAGTGGGAAAACCTGCAAAATCGGCAGTGTATCAAATACTTGTTCTCCCCACTGTACACATTCAAATGTAATACATTTTTACAGTGAAATTACATCTTTACTATAAAACCCATAAAAAAAATGTATCCACACAAAAGCGTGTGCACACATAGGAGGTCCCGTGAAGAAAAAAACATGGAAATCAAATACCTGATGAACCAACTGATTATTTATGGCGCGGACCCTGAGTACTGTACTGTACAGTTAAGTGTAGTAAAGAAAAGTAGAGTATAGTTCAGTACAATACAGTACAGTAGATTCAAGGGTTTTTCTTTATTTGCACAATTTTTTACTTTGTAGAATAAAAGTGAAGACATCAAAACTATGACATAACACATATGGAATCACGTAGTTACCAAAAAAGTGTTAAACAAATCCAAATATATTTGATATTTGAGATTCTTCAAATAGCCACCCTTTGCCTTGATGACAGCTTTTCACACTCAGTACCCAATTGTCATACTTCAAGAAAAGTAAAGATACCTTAATAGAAAATTACTCAGTCATGGAAACCCATTTTATGAAGCTTCCGACGAACAGTTCTTGTGCTGACATTGCTTCCATAGGCAGTTTGGAACTGGATAGTGAGTGTTGCAACCGAGGACAGGCGATTCTGTGAACTTGTGTGGTCCACTTCGCGGCTGAGCCATTGTTGCTCCTAGACGTTTCCACTTCACAATAACACTTACAGTTGACGGTGGCAGCTCTAGCAGGGCAGAAATATGACGAACTGACTTGTTGGAAAGGTGGCATCCTATGACAGTGCCAGATTTAAAGTCACTGAGCTCTTCAGTAAGGCCATTCTACTGCCAGTGTTTGTCTATGCAGATTGCATGGCTGTGTGCTCGATTTTATGCACCTGTCAGCAGCAGGTGTGGCTGAAATGGCCAAATCCACTAATTTGAAGGGGTGTCCACATACTTTTGTATATGCTTTTATTTTTCCCTTATTTTACCAGCTAAGTTGACTGAGAACGCATTCTCATTTACAGCAATGACCTGAGGAATAGATACAGGAGAGAGAAATGAGCCAATTGGAAACTATGTGGCCATATGAGGGCCAGATTGGTAATTTAGCCAGGACACCAGGGTTAACACCCCTACTCTTACGATGGGATCTTTAGTGACCACAAAGATTCAAGACACCCGTTTAACCTCCCATCCGAAAAACAACACCCTACATAGGGCAATGTCTCCAATCACTGCCCTGGGGGATTTTTTTAGACCAGAGGAAAGAGTGCCTCCTACTGGCCTTCCAACACCACTTCCAGCAGCATCCAGGTACCGAGCAGGACCAACCCTGCTTAGCTTCAGAGGCAAGCCAGCAGTGGGTGGTATGCTGCTACTGGTATCAGGCTATGGAATCAGGCCTACCCAAGACTGCCATCAAGTGACTAAATTGAGTTATAATGGCAAGGACATGCTGTAGGTAAAACCAGAACTGTATTTTTCAATCTCTATCACACTGTTCATTTTATTGAAAGTGTGTGTGTATATCAGATTGATCTCCATATTATAACTCAGGTGTGGAACAATGTGTAACACTCAGTTAACAAAGAAGACAACATGATTTGCTTTATCATTTGCTGTGAATGTTAATTAAAAAACATAATCAATATAAAATACAGAATGATTTAGCAGTTTTGCATAGCAACCAGTCAGTCTCCCTTATGGAAATGTGTATTAATGTATCAACAGGCAAAAAGTCATACTGTGGTTCAAGGCCCAATTCCACCGCTTCGAAAGCTCATTTACCTCTTTGAAATTAGTAACAGAAAGCTTTTTGAGTTTCATTATCTCTAGATGTCATACAATACCAATATACAGTGTATACTGTGGTAGCATAGCTGTATGTCTTCTCCCACGACCACACGATGAGATTCCTCGAAGCACACGGTCACAGGCTTTTAGACACTCATTAGCCCATATGAATACAATAAGTGTTAGCTCCCATTACATGGTGTTGTGTTGGAGTTTGGGATTGGGACACCCCCCCCAACTCCATACAAGGGGTGCCACCTCCTTCCCACACAGCACAGCATCTCACAAAGACAATATATGGATTGTTTTCTCTCACTATTGCCTTTGCCTCACATACCCGCACATGCACATGCACGCACACACACACACACACACACACACACACACACACACACACACACTCTCCCCCTCCTTAACTTTATTAACAAGAATCACGGACCGCATACGTTTATCAGAGTGCATTTGAACATAAACCCCCCCAAGGTTCCATCATGGCGTAGAAACGCAGATCATCTTAATCTGGGGTTGGTTCGGGACAGGCAGCTGTTTAAGGAACCTCCCCACCCCACTCTGTCCCCATTGCGTTGTCTCATATATAGACAGCACACGCTGAGTTGTAACAAAATCTTAATTAAGGCTCTTAATCCTCCGTGCCATCGCCTGGCCAATGCTGTGCACTCACGTGAAATACTGCGAAACACAGCATGGGCGGGGGCGGGGGGGGGGGGGGGTGGGGGGGGGGGCAGAGGGGGTTGTCGGACAGGGCTGTCCTCTTCTGCATTAACATTCTGTTACATAGGGGTGGACTTGTCTTTTGTCCAGACTACTCTTCAAAAACACAAATAAATTCAGGACAGAAAAACCTATCCAACCTATCCATTAGCAATGTGTTACTGTAACTGTACTGTCATATTCTAGTTTAGTCTAAACACATTTACTGTTGGTCTTGTGTAGTTGTGCCAGAACAACATTTTATAATGCAGGGCTGAAAATGTGGACCGGTGTTCTGCAACACTCGGGACAAGGACCTGTGCCACATTCTTTAAGATATCTGGTACAAACCTGAATATCTCCTTACTTGTGTCAGGCTTCTTGACCGCTGTGTGTGTATGTTTTATGCGAGCTAGGGTCTTGATTGAAAATGCCCACACAGTGACATCCTCAGTCAATTGCTCAAATGTTTTTATTTATCAAAGTTAGTCACTCTGGTACCGGCATATTATAACGACACAAGGCGAGACCCAGATGTAGACACAGGAGGCAGATGGTTTGAGCTCTGATATTTATTATAGTTCAAGGGGTAGGCAAAAGGCAGGTCGAGGACAGGCAAGAGTTCATTAACCAGGTCAGAGTCCAAACGGTACAGGGTGGCAGGCGGTCTCGAGGTCAGGGCAGGCAAGGATCAGAACCAGTAGGACTAGAAAACAGAGACTGGGCAAAAACAGGAACTAGGAGAAAAACGCTGGTTGACTTGGCAAACAAGACGAACTGGCACAGACAGACAGAAAACACAGGTATAAATACACAGGGGATAATGGGGAAGATGGGCGACACCTGGAGGGGGGTGGAGACAAGCACAAGGACAGGTGAAACAGATCAGGGTGTGACAGTACCCCTCCTCCGGGCCACAACCCTCCCAGTCAACCAGGTACTGGAAACCCCTGCCCAGTGGTTGAACACTCAGGAGGCGTCTCACCGTGTACGCCGGGTGGCCATCGATGACACGGGGAGGAGGGGTGGGCCTGGAAACAGAAGACAAAGGGCTATGAGACACAGGCTTAATTCTAGACACATTGAATGTAGGGTGAATTCGGAGGGTACGGGGTAACAAAATACGAACAGCAGTGGAACTAGAGATGGGGAAAGGTCAAAAGTTTGCGGGACTCCACCCGAAGGGGCAGCTCCATACCCTCTGCCCAATGTGATAACGAGGAGCCGGAGTCCGACGGCGGTGCGCTTGTCGACGATACCTGGAGTTGAACAAGTGCCGCCCAAGCTCTTCTCCAGGTACGCCGACAGCGGTGGACGAACATCTGGGCCGAGGGTATGTTGACTTCCTGCTCTTGTTATGGGAAGAGCGGAGGCTGATACCCCATGGAGCACTCAAAAGGGGAGAGTCCTGTAGCCAAACAGGGAAGAGTGTTTCGGGCATACTCCACCCAGACAAGTTGTCGGCTCCAGGTAGTGGGGTTGGTCGAGACGAGGCATCTTAAGGTTGTTTCCGGGTCCTGGTTAGCTCGCTCCGACTGGCCGTTGGACTGGGGATGGAATCCGGAGGACAGGCTGGCCGACGACCCAATACGGGTGCAGAATGCCTTCCAGAACCGAGACGAGAACTGAGGAACCTGGTCGTAGACCATGTCCACCGGGAGTCCGTGGATCCGGAAGACTTGCTGCACCATGAGCTGGGCCGTCTCTTTGGCAGAGGGTAGCTTGGGTAGAGGAATGAAATGGGCGGCCTTGGAAAACCGATCCACTACCGTCAGAATGACGGTTTTGCCATCAGATGGAGGGAGCCCAGTGACATAGTCCAGGGAAATATGGGACCAAGGACAATGAGGGACAGGTAGTGGCTGAAGGAGGCCAGACTGAGCTTGTCGCGTAGTCTTATTCTGAGCACAAACAGAGCTCAGACGAAGGCAGAGGCTTCAGGAACCATAGTGGGGCACCAGAAACATTGTCGGAGGAAGGCCAGGGTTCGACGGGAACGTGGATGACAACCTGGAGGAATGAGCCCATTCCAGGACCCGGGACCGGGCAGAGTTAGGAACGAGCATCCGGTTCGCCGGGCCCCCTCCAGGGTCAGGCTGGGAATGTTGTGCCTTGCGGACCAGGGTCTCAATACCCCAGCCCACTGAAGCCGCAAGGCATGAGGTAGGAAGGAAGGTCTCGGAGTAAGAGGGTGTGGCAGCGGAACTGTATAGGCGAGAGAGGGCGTCAGATTTCACATTCTTGGACCCTGGGCGGTAGGAAATGGTGAAGCTGAACCTTGTGAATAACAGTGCCCAACGGGCCTACCTAGAATTTAGGTGCTTGGCTGTACGGAGGTACTCCAAATTCTATGGTCGGTCCAAAACAAAAATGGATGTTCTGTTCCTTCCAGCCAGTGCCTCCACTCCTCCCGTGTAATCTTGACCACCAGGTGTTCTTGGTTACCTACGTTGTAGTTTCATTCCCGCAGAGTTGAGACGATGGGACAGGAAGGCACAGGGATGGAGCTTTTGGTGCGGGCCGATCGTTGGGACAGGATAGCCCCCATTCCAATGTCAGAAGCATCGACCTCAACCACAAACTGACGGGATGGGTCCGGATGGATGAGGATGGGGGCTGTAGTGAACTGATGCTTCAGGTCCACAAAGCCTCTGTCAACAGCTGGGGACCATGTGAATGGTACCTTGGGAGAGGTGAGTGCAGAGAGAGGGGCCGCCAGGGTGCTGTAGCCCTGAATGAAATGGCGGTAAAAATTAGCAAACCACAGGAAACGTTGTAGCTGCACCTTGGACGTGGGTTGGGGCCAATCCACTGCTGCTTTCACCTTTTCAGGATCCATCTGGACATTTCCTTCAGCGATGACATATCCCAGAAAGGAGATTGTAGAGCGGTGGAACTCGCACTTCTCAGCTTTCACAAACAACTGGTTCTCCAGGAGGCGCTGAAGGACTTGTCGAACATGGAGGACATGTTCTTGGGCAGAACGGGAAAAAAACTGGATGTCGTCGAGGTAGATGAACACAAAACAATTTAACATGACCCGGAGCACATCGTTTACCAGGGCCTGGAAGACAGCTGCGGTGTCAAACAAGTCCAAACAGCATGACCAGATACTCATAATGTCCACTGGCAGTGTTGAAGGCTGTCTTCCAAACCAGGTGATAGGCATTCCGAAGGTCAAGCTTGGAAAAGATGGTAGCCACCTGGAGAAGTTTGAAAGCCGAGGAGAGGAGTGGTAGGGGGTAACGATTATTGATTGTTATGTCATTAAGATCCCGGTAGTCAATGCACGGACGCAGGGTCTTGTCCATCTTTTCCACAAAGAAAAATCCTGCGCCGGCAGGGGATGCAGAAGGACGGATGCTTCCAACAGCCAGAGAGTCCTCAATATACTCCTCCATGGCCTTGGTCTCAGGGCCAGATAGGGAATATGGCTAACCACGAGGCGGTGTGGTGCTCGGTAGGAAGTCAATGGCACAATCGTAGGGACGATGTGGGGGAAGAGAAGTAGCACGAGTCTTGATGAAGCCCTGAGGAGGACGTCTCGTGGAAGGCTGCGTCGCTTTAAGGCAATGGGAGTGACAGAACGGGCTCCAACCCAGGATTGAATTTGTGGTCCTGTCAATAACGGGGTTGTGTTTTTGGAGCCAAGAAAATCCCAAAACAACAGGAATATGGGGGGATTCAATGAGGAGAAGCTGTATTGACTCACTGTGATTACCGGAAACCCGCAGATTAACGGGAACTGTGCTGTGGGTAACTCTTCCAATAGAGCGTCCGTCCAGTGCTCTAGCGTCCATGGGAACGGAGAGAAGTTGAGTGGGAATATCTAATTCAGAAACCAGGGTAGCATCCATAAAAAAGAGTCAATGAGCACCCGGAGACAGTTAGACTGCTCACCCCACAGCAGAATCCCCAAAAAAGGAGTGCGGGTGATGGAAACTAGAGAATTCCCAGTCTGGCTCACCAGAGTGTTTGTACCTACTAAAGAGATAGGTATCTTAACAGGGCAGGTGGCTATATAATGTCCCGCAGCCCCACAGTACGGACAACAGGTGGAGCTCAGCCTATGTGAACGTTCCCTAGGCGATAATCTTGCTCTGCCCAGTTGCATTGGCTCAGGTGTAACCGACTCACCCGTCTCCGATGATTCTCGAGGGAACTCAGGTAGCTTCAGCTCTTCTTCGGGACTTCCAGATTCCTTCCGAGGTGAATTAGCAGCAGCGGATGAATGAGTGTGACCGAGACCCGACCTCCTCTCACTCCTGCGTTCCCGTAGACCCATCAATCTTATTGGTAAGGGCAATGAGGGAATCGAGGTCCAAAGGTACTTCCCGAGCTGCGAGCTCGTCTTTTATCTCCTCCGAAAGTCTGTGAAGGGGAATTCTAATGTACTTTAAGTAGTTTCCGGGCCACCTCTCTACCGGGCACCGGAGAATCGAACACCTTCCTCACCTCCGCCATGAAATCTTCCAGGTTATGGCAAATGGCGGATTGTTGCTCCCAAACAGCCGTCGCCCAGGAGAGCACCCTTCTGGAGTATTAGTGTAATAAGATACGCTATCTTTGACCGATCCGAAGGGAACGAAGATGGCTGTAGCTAAAAAATGAGGGAGCACTGGGAAAGAAATGCCCTGCAGGATCCAGGATCGGCAGCATACATATCACTCCGGTGGAGGTAAGCGGGGTTCTCGGGGAGTCGGGGTAGCCTGAACAAACCCACCACTGGTAGGGAGGTTACTGAGTGACTGGGGAGTCTCAGGTGTGGCGTGCTGCCTGCGAAGTAATTCACGGAATTGCTCCGTTAACGCCTTGAACCCCTGGTTTTGGCGTTCTGCCAGAGATCGGAACTATCCATAAGGTTCTGAAGTAGCTCCTCATGTTTTTTAATGGTGGCTCCCTGCAGGGTGACAGTGTGACGGAGTTGGTCCAAGTCTGCTGGGTCAGTCATGGCCAGTTCGTACTGTGACGACACAAGGTGAGACCCAGATGCAGACACAGGAGGCAGATGGTTTGAGCTCTGATATTTATTATAGTTCAAGGGGTAGGCAAAAGGCAGGTCAGGGACAGGCAAGAGTTCAAACGGTACAGGGCGGCAGGCAGTCTCGAGATCTCGGCAGGCAGAATGGTCAGGCAGGCGGGCTCAGTGTCAGGACATGCAAGGGCCAGAACCAGGAGGACTAGAAAAACAGAGACTGGGCAAAAACAGGAGCTAGGAGAAAAACTCTGGTTGACTTGGCAAACAAGACGAACTGGCACAGACAGACAGAAAACACATAATGGGGAAGATGGGCGACACCTGGAGGGGGGTGGAGACAAGCACAAGGACAGGTGAAACAGATCATGGTGTGACACATATAATATATATTTGCTTTGAAATGCAGTCATATAGGTATACCTTTGTAGGACCGCATTAATAGACTTCACAAATTGGGTAGACATTTTAGAGATATCAACAGAAATTAGATTTCAGATTTGATATGTTGCACATTGAGAGAAGGTCATTGGTTGACCAGAAAAGCAACGGGCTTAGGGGACTACCTTGTGGTACTCCGCAATCAACTGCTACCGCTATTGGTTCTGAACATTTTCACAGACACAACTGACTTCTGCACACTAGTGAGGTATCATTCAAACCAAGATATGAGGCAAATACTGAAACCATAACTTTCAACACGAAAGGCTATTTTCTTTAAATGGAAAGGTGTTTGATGCTTTTAGTATTTGGGTCATTCCATGAAAATAGTGTTTTTCCCTTTGATATCTTAAGTATAAATTGTGCACCAAATTGTGCATTTTAAAAGCCTGTTATATTAAAAGTGCCATTTAATAAAGACCACATGGAGAATTCAGTACATCTGATTTTTAATATGAATGAAGGCTTGCTAAAGTGACAAAATGCAGCATTTTGACATGTCCCTCTGTCAACCCTGTGTCATTTCTAGGAAGATTTCAACCGACTTAATTCATTGCCTTTAATTGCCACTCCCTGTTGCACACAACAAGCTTCCATTCCCCCTATCATGAGGGGATTTATGGCTGATTTAACATGAAATCGTCAACCCTGTTACTTTATTTGGCACTCAATAGGCACTTACTATAGTCTTTTTTTTTCATTTTAACGTCTTGAGATTGGAAGTTGAATGTGTGCTCTTTATGACAGAATGTTAAAATTAGGTGAAATCAAAAGTTTTTTTTTACTTCTCAAAAGGCATCAATTGGTGGAACGACCCATTTGCTTTTGTCCTTGGGGAGGCTTGTATTCATCGGAGAAGCTTTTTATTCAGTGGAGTGGTAAAGGCCATGTGGTTTGGGAGACCTCGTGCCCCACCTCTCTTCATGGAACAGATGCCCTGATGGAAGACGTGCGACAGACGAGTCGAAAATGAGTTTGACACGTGTTAAACAGGTGCAGCCACGTAAAGCTGAGGTTTGACAAGATGATGGGCAGAACTTGAAGCAATCATTATCACCTCCACTCAAGCCTGTGATTAATATTCAGTACTGCCCTTTTTGAAAGACATCGATAAATGTCAGGATGCAAATAGTTTGAACAGATTGTCAGTGGTTGATGAGATGTTTGAATAAATCCAATGGTATAATTATTTGCATTTCCATTGTCAGGTATTTATAAGCTGTTACTGAGATTTAATATAGCTCAGATACACTGTATATGAAAGACAAATGCATTGATAGGGAGAAAATGATCTCTTAGTTCTGGGCCATATTCCGTAGTAGTTCAAGTGTGGACTAAATACATTTTAAACGAGGACTCACATTTCCTACATAATGTATGTTATCACAATAACAGATAGAACTGGGGAAGGATTACATGATTAAAAAAAAGTTATTTCAGTCACTGCTACCTTTCACTTTCGTACACCCTAGCCTGTCCGTCTTACAAATGTGCTGATGATGTCGAGTAAGGCCTGGGGAGGGACATGCCAGGGAGGGAGGTACCCCCCCCCCGCCCTTACCCACCCTCCAGAACCGTGTGGACCACAGGGGCTGGGTTAATCACATTAGAGGCCCAGGAGAGAGATGGGAAGTAGACAGTACCGTGACAGCCGGGGGAGCACTGGCACGACTAATCCCGTTAGGACAGGGAAAAAGGGGACGCCATCGCTCCTACTAGGCTGAGAAAAAAAACATTTTCCCAGGAATGAGTTCACCTGTATGGTAACACAGAAAAGTTGCCCTTTTGATGCCTATAGAATGAGACAATTACTCTTGGCACATACAAATGGGTTTTTATTCATCCTGGGTACTACTTATTGTCGGTGCATAAAAACAAAACAGCTATAGACAGTGGCAGCGCATGAGATCCTCTTTCATGCCATAGCAAAGCAGCCCTTTTAAACCCGGGCGGAACCAACCTCTCTAACAGTGAGAAGATGGGGAGGGTTGCTGTTAGAAAGATAGAGCTTACTTTATCTGCTATTGTAAGCGCACCCGAGTTCAACCTTAATGTAAACCTTAGCAGGCGGGATAAGAATGGGATGCTCTCTATAAAAATATATCCTGCTGGGTAATCCGGCAGATGGCTCCAGCAGTGGACACTACAAGAACGGCTGGCCACTGCAGGGGTAACAGGGAATGTCCGATCACCAGCCACTCTCCGGCCTGGGAGATTTGGAATCAAGATTCCTCTCTCCCCTTAGCAACGCTGGGAAACTGAGACGTCAGTTTGCATCCATCAAGTTTCTAGTTAATCTCACACTTCACTTCTCTTTCTCCATTCTCTCCTTTTTGTATCTTTCTCTTTGTTGGGGGGATTAAGCTGAGTGGTAAAACAGTGATTTAATGATCTTTCCATGGCTGTGTGCACCACTTAAACCATGAGACAAACAAGCTGAGGCATTCTGGGAGTCACTCCCTCTGAAGGCAGCGCTCGGGGGAACTGTGTGAGGCTTTTGATACAGCTGAAGATTTGATTCCCTCTGTGGTCTGGTATGCTCAGAACAGGTCTGGGAAAATACAAACTTGGTAAATAATGAATTATGCACCAGATTTACTTTTTTTGTGTAAAAGTACAGAGACCTAACGTTTTAAACCATTTTAAATGTTTTTGTAAAATAATAAACATTGTTTATCCAATGTTTGTCTTTTGCCATCATACAACTGTCACCAAATTCAGATATTCAAACTCTGAATATACTAAATATATAATAGTTTCTGACGTTTCTTACTGAAAGTAAATCCATTCACAAAGTTTTCTGTTTTGTGGGTTGCGTTAGCAAAGTTAAAGGACTATTATGCAAACACATCTGATATCTACATTTGCACATTTTAACTATTGTTGTTCACTACAATCAAACATTTATTTCATAGGCATTTATCTTCATAACTAAACATGATCACTCAATGCAAGAAGGAACATTTCTTTGTATTTTCCTGGAAACCCAATTAGATTGACGTTGGTTGTCCTTTAATGTGTTGTTAATGTCTCTTCCTCAATGCGCATGCCATCAGACTGAACACACAGAAGTCGTGATCTGGGTTTTATCCAAGTCTCTCATGCTTTCCTAAGTGTGGACTCAATAGAAGCCTTATTTATACCTGGCGCTAACATGCGGCCTTTGTCCTGATCTTATCCACATTCTGATTGTACCCACATGGTAGCCGTTGCGTCTACACATGGTAGTAAAATGTGTCCCTTATCCATCCTCTGTGTCCGTATTGTGACCAGATTTCCATGTGTATGCAGATCATTTGACAGATATTCTTTCAAAATAAAATAAATGTATTTATTATTGATGCGATTCAAACGGGGCTAGAGAGTTACCTGATACTTGTATAGGTCTATCTATGTTTAGAGGGATTACCCCTGCCCCTCCCGCTGAATTAGTAGACGAGAGATGGCGGGAGCTTAAAACTGTAGCTGTAGGGTGACTTGATAATACATACACAGTGTATAGGACCCTGGGTAGGAACTTCACCGCTACACTAATTAAGGTGTTTCCCCCAGTCTCCCTACATAATTATGAGTGATGAGAGGTGTTTCAGACATAATTATACAACCTAGCGGTATGTTTTGTTGCAATTATTGTGGCATTTGTGTTTCACCGATTGCACGATCACTCTAGCAGCGAGTAGATTTGGTTGTCCTTGTCAAACTATGCTGATGCTGCACTAATATGAATTTTACATGGAAAATGAACAACAAAGAAACCACTTCTTATATTGTGGTATGCTTCCCTCAACGACTCAGCGGTTTAAAACCCTTATACATGCCTTCATTACCTCAGGCCTGGACTGTTGTAATGCTCTCCTGTAAGGAGTCCCCGCCAGCTCTGTCAACAAGCTTAAGTACTGTATATCTAAAACTCAGCCTCACCCTACACCTCCACTGGCTTCCAATCAAATATTGGATCAACTTCAAAATCCTTCTCCTAACCTGCACATCCCTGCATGGCTCCATCCACACTACACATCTACACCACCACCCGCTGCCTTCCATCCTCTAACTCCAGCCTACTGGTTAAAGTGTGTGTGTATGTATGTGTGTTTGTGTTGTATCGGTATGCGTGTGTGTGTTATGTCTGTGTGTCTGTGTGCGAATGCATACTGTATGTAATGTATGTGAATGAATGTGGGTTTTGTATGGGACTGTCAACGTAGTGTGTGTGAGTAAGACGTGTACAAAACATCAAGAACACCTGCTCTTTCCATGACATAGACTGACCAGGTGAATGCCTGCGAAAGCTATGATCCCTTATTGATGTCACTTGTTAAATTCACATCAATCAGTGTAGATTAATGGGAGGAGACAGGTTAAAGAAGGATTTTTAAGCCTTGAGACAATTGAGACATGGAATGTGTATGTGTGCCATTCAAAGCGTGGATGGGCAAGACAAAAGATTTAACTGCCTTTGAATGTGGTATGGTAGTAAGTCCTCTTCTGGCTGTGCCGGCTTGAGATTATATGAGTACATGGCCATTAAGGCCAGATTGTTCTTCAAGATGTTCAAACGTTCATAGATGACCAGCAGGGTCAAATAATAATCACAGTGGTTGTAGAGGATGCAACAGGTCAGCACCTCAGCACTAAATGTCAGTTGACTTTTCATAGATGAGCATTCAGAGGTCGAGACAGAAGTGTGGTAGAGTGTGTGAGAGAGAGAGAGAGAGAGAGAGAGGGAGGGAGAGAGAGGGTTGAAAACAGCATGTCCGGGACAAGGTAGCATGTACGGTGAACAGGTCAGGGTTCCATAGCCGCAGGCACGACCAGGTGGACTGGGGACAGCTAGGAGTCATCAGGCCTGGTCCTAGGGCTCAGTTCCTTAGAGAGAGATAGAGAGAGAGAGAGAGAGAGAGAGATGGGAGAATTAGAAGGAGCATTCTTAAGTTCACACAAGACATACATGCTTAATCATGTGGACAAGTATCCTGCTTCTATTGTATTGTGTTTTGGAGAAAATGGGGGTTACTGTGAAACCAAGGTAAATAAAAGCAAATAATAATAATACAAGTAGTAATAATTATAATAATAATATTACATTTTATTTGCGCCCTTCAAGATGCCCAAGGACACTTACAGAGTAAAAAACAATAATACATTGTCAAAAGCAACTACAACAACAACAACGACAGGTAAAATTGAGAGGCTACTTTAACAACCTGTGCATCCTCTACATGAGAGGTAGATAAAAAGAGAGAAAACATTTATAAAAGATCAAAAGAGCTACACGGTTTTAAAATGCTTTGCTTTAAAAGCCAGTCTGAAAAAGTGGTTTTTTAAAATAGTTTTTGAATGTTTGGATGGAGTCAGGTTCCACAGATTGGGGGCGGCAACACTGAAAAGATGTAAAGGTGGCACCGACGGAGAACGGCGCCATCTTACGAGTTCCAACCCAACTATGCATGTCAGTCTGGAAGGACGTAAGTGTATCTACGTTTGTTATATGTTCATGTTGTTTGTATAGTTTGTCAAGTTTATATAGATTCAAATAAATAAGTATGTCAAACTATCACTGCGCTGCGCCTTGGTCTGCTTACACACCCAGTCGTGACATGCACGGTACTGTCTTTCCAAGCTATTCGGAAAACTTCAATTTTGGTGGAGTTTCAATTTTCTGGAAGCTTGCTTCAGGGCTCTGGTATTTTCTGTATACCAGGGAGCTAATTTCTTGTGACAAATAGTTGGTGTTTTTAGAGGTGCGACTGTATATAGGGTATTACGCAAGGTTACATTTAGATCCTCTGTTAGGTTGTTAACTGATTTTTGTACTCCTATGTCTTTGGGTAGGTGGAAGGGCATCTAGGAATCTTTGGGTTGTCCGAGAATTTATAGCACAGCTTTTGATTATCCTTGCCTGGGGTCTGAGCAGATTATTTTTTGCGATTGCAAACGTAATAAAATGGTGGCACGATAGTTCAGGATTATGAAGAAAAACATTTATATATTTATTCCTTGGGACAAAACTAGAACCAGGGTATGACTGTGGCAATGCTTAGGTCCGGAGACATGTTGGACAAAACCCACTGAGTCGATGACGGATCCGAAAGCCTTTTGGAGTGGGTCTGTGGACTTTTCCATGTGAATATTGAAGTCACCAACAAGTATAATATTATCTGCCAGGACTACAAGGTCCGATAGGAATTCAGGGAACTCAGTGAGGAACGCTGTATACGGCCCAGGATCAGTGAATAGTTCATTGACTATGATTACATAGAAACGACTGCATAGACACAAGGCACAGACACAGTCTCAGTGGGGAAAGCTGAGTGACTACACTGACTGGGTCCAGTATGAACAAGGGAACAGCTGAGTTGGAGTTGAAGTCGTATTTAAAGTCGAAATCGGTTAGTAACTGTCAATCTGATGTCCAGAAGTGCTTGGCCGTCATATGTGATAATAGTAGATAGATAGAGATAGATAGATAGGACATTTCTTAAATATAGTAGGAACTTGCTATACAAAAAAAAGTAAAGTAAAGTAAAGCTAAACACTACAAAAGTCACTAAATAGCATAGTTGGGTTGGAACTCCGTTCTCCGTCGGTGCCACCTTTACATCTTTTCAGTGTTGCCGCCCCCAATCTGTGGAACCTGACTCCATCCAAACATTCAAAAACTATTTAAAAAAACCACTTTTTCAGACTGGCTTTTAAAGCAAAGCATTTTAAAACCGTGTAGCTCTTTTGATCTGTTATAAATGTTTTCTCTCTTTTTATCTACCTCTCATGTAGAGGATGCACAGGTTGTTAAAGTAGCCTCTCAATTTTACCTGTCGTTGTTGTTGTTGTAGTTGCTTTTGACAATGTATTATTGTTTTTTACTCTGTAAGTGTCCTTGGGCATCTTGAAGGGCGCAAATAAAATGTAATATTATTATTATAATTATTACTACTTGTATTATTATTATTATTATAGGTGAAGAAGAGGAAGAGGAGGAGTGGGTTGAGGCGGATATAGACATTGATGAGGAAGATATTGACATTGATGAGGACACAACAGATGAAATCTTGTAACTTGTCATGGAAACTGTGCAGTTGAAGTGGTGCTTTGTTATTAATAGGGATTGTATTAAATAAAAATAAATGAATAAAAAGTACTAGAATGTAGCATGTTATTATATTCATCTTGGTATAAAATGACCTGAATATATCACCTGAATATATAACTTACGTCAACATGACCTAAGCATAAGTGGGAGATGAAGAGTGTGTTGATAGATAAGGAAGAGAGCCTCAGCTTATTACTAAGAACTGTTATAACGTTGCTATTATCTATAAGATGCTGATGTCATAATGATGAGTGTATTTTCACCCTGAAACATGTTGATCAGAACATTACAGAATGTATTAGAACTTCTCTGGTATTGATTGTTACTCTCAACCTGATCAAGCTTTGACCTGAGTGTTATAATGATTGTGTCAGTAGGTACAGTGCCTTCGGAAAGTATTTATACCCCTTGACTTATTACAAATGTTGTGATACAGCCTGAATTCAAAATGTATTCAATAGATTTTGTTTCTCCCCCATCTACACACAATGACTAAGTGAAACCATGTTTTTAGAAATTTGTGCAAATTTATTGAAAATGAAATTCAGAAATATCTAATTTGAATACAGTTGAAGTCAGAAGTTTACATATACCTTAGGCAAATAAATTTAAACTCAGTTTTTCACAATTTCTGACATTTAATCCTAGTAAAAATTCCATGTCTTAGGTCAGTTAGGATCACCACTTTATTTTAAGAATGTGAAATGTGTCACGATCGCTATGAGACAGGACTCGAGGCGCAGAGCTGTAGTGCAAAAACATTCCAAAAACAACAAAAGGAGAGACAAATCAATCCCAGAACAACAGCAAAGGACCTTGTGAAGATGCTGGAAGAAACCGGTACAAATGTATCTATATCCACAGTAAAACGAGTCCTATATCGACATAACCTGAAAAGCCGCTCAGCAAGGAAAAAGCCACTGCTCCAAAACCGCCATAAAAAAGCCAGACTACGGTTTGCAACTGCACATGGTGTCAGGTCCTGACTGAGGCCAGGTCTTTGGCTCCCTCTACTGGGAGTCGTATGGCCACAGTCAGGACCTGACAATAGTTTTCAGGGAGTCTTTTTTGAGTTTGAATCCCCAATTAGAGGCAGCTGTCTTGAGTTGTCTCTAATTGGGGAGAAATGTCCTCTGGTCTGATGAAACAAAAATAGAACTGTTTGGCCATAATGACCATCGTTATGTTTGGAGTAAAAAGGGGGAGGCTTGCAAGCCGAAGAACACCATCCCAACCGTGAAGCATTGGGGTGGCAGCATCATGTTGTGGGGGTGCTTTGCTGCAGGAGGGACTGGTGAACTTCACAAAATAGATGGCATCATGAGGAAGGAAAATAATGTGGATATATTGAAGCAACATCTCAAGACATCAGTCAGGAAGTTAAAGCTTGGTCGCAAATGGGTCTTCCAAATGGACAATGAAGCATACTTCCAAAGCTGTGGCAAAAAGGACAACAAAGTCAAGGTATTGGAGTGGCCATCACAAAGCCCTGACCTCAATCCTATAGAAAATGTTTGGGCAGAACTGGAAAAGCGAACAAGGAGGCCTACAAACCTGACTCTGTTACACTAGTTCAGTAGGAATGGGCCAAAATTCACCCAACTTATTGTGGGAAGCTTGTGGAAGGCTACCCAAAACGTTTGACCCAAGTTAAACAATTTAAAGGCAATGCTACCAAATTCTAATTGAGTGTATGTAAACGTCTGGCCCTCTGGGAATGTGATGAAAGAAATAAAAGCTGAAATAAATAATTCTCTCTACTATTATTCTGACATTTCACATTCTTAAAATACAGTGGTGATCCTAACTGACCTAAGACAGGGAATTTTTACTAGGATTAAATGTCAGGAATTGTGAAAAACTGAGTTTAAATGTATTTGGCTAAGGTGTATCTAAACTTCCGACTTCAACTGTAAATTATATGGTCATTATTTGAACTGACTAGCTAGCTAACAAGCTAGAAACGAACCAAAACATTGTTTAGAAAGTTTATTTTGGTTGCCTGGTTTGCTAGATTGACATATTCTAAATTCATTTTTAAACGGGTGGATTATTATTATTATTATTATTATTATTATTATTATTATTGGATATTAGCATTAAAATACACTAGTTATGCTATTTTGGACCACCAGGCTGCTGATGTCATGCAGCCTGTAGTTTTTGTGTTTATACGTTTTAATAACGGCAATGACAATTATGATGTCGGATGACAATAGAATGTTCAAGATGTCACTGCGACAACTGTCTATAGACGTAGTATGAACCAGCCTTTAATCTTGAAATCTTTGGTTGTTTAGTACATGGCATCACATGTGAATCCTTAAAGAGATGGGTGGGGCCAAGGCTTAAGAGGGTGTGAACAATCCTGAATGGGTGTAGACAAAGAAGATCTCTCCAGTTGGTTTACCAAAACATTAAAGGGCCATTTTCTCAAAAACGAGGTTACAGGTTTATCAACTTTCAAAGCATATTTACTTTCCCATTGTTGCTCAACTGTAGTGTATGATATACCATTGTCTAGCTCTGAGTCTACTTTTATCCAATGTAAAAAACACAATTTCAAATTTTGCTACATAAGATCGAATCGAGCCGGTCGGTCACTAAGTACCTATCTATCTATCTATCTATCTATCTATCTATCTATCTATCTATCTATCTATCTATCTATCTATCTATCTATCTATCTATCTATCTATCTATCTATCTATCTATCTATCTATCTATCTATCTATCTATCTATCTATCTATCTATCTATCTATCTATCTATCTATCTATCTATCTATCTATCTATCTATCTATCTATCTATCTATCTATCTATCTATCTATCTATCTATCTATCTATCTATCTATCTATCTATCTATCTATCTATCTATCTATCTATCTATCTATCTATCTATCTATCTATCTATCTATCTATTGGTATCATTGTTAGAGTATTGGAGTGCACCCTTTACACACAACTGCCTGCCTGTTATACCATGCTCTCGGTTAGTAATAAAGTCATGTGTTCATAAAGAGCCTCTCCCTCACCTTCCAAGGTATAAAGAGTTCCACAGGTTATTACACCATTATTCAAAATGTTGAAATATAGACAAACCTTGTTAACAATACATTTATATTACACCAAATTGTGGATAGGCCTACAGTGTGCTTTGCCCCTACAGGTTTACTGCTAATTTAAAAATACATTCTAACCTAATAAAAATATTCAGACAGCAGCACAGTAACACAATATATTATTATTCATATTATTATAAGCTATAAAAAATAATAAAGAGATATAAACTCCCAGTAATTTATTGGGTAAATCACCAATGTTTTGGCATCACTGTGCCTTCTTCAGGGTGATGTCATGAATGCTTGAACCAGGTTATGTAGGCAAACAGTGCAATGCAACCAATGACAATAGTAAGGGGTGTGTCATAATTATTAAGTTAATTAGAATGAATTGAGTGAAACTGTTAAAAAACATTAATTTATAGAATATCAAATATACAGTATTAGGCTATTGTTATCATATGGAAACATAATTCAATATTGTACATAACATTCGCATAGACATACATTATTGTTGGATTCAATTTCACATATATATTTAATTGTTTCCTATTTAATTGAATTTGTTGTTACATGTAATCTTTTGGCTCAACCATAATGCATAATAAGCACCATCAACAGGGAACATAGTGAGTGTACGCTGATAAACTGTAGAAAGAATATATCCATTTATAAGATCAAAGTCAATATTCAGACCACTAGCGGTCAGTGTTTTTAGATAGGATATCCAGTAGGCCTCCCTCTATAGTAGTAGGATATAGACGTTAGCTCCTCTCCTTGGTAGAGCAACATGCTCAATGCCTGTGTATTTGAGGGAGGAGATAGGATGGTTAGCTTCAACAAAGTGTGCTGCTACTGGATAGTCAGTGTTCTTACACCTGATTGAGCGGCGGTGTTTAGCTATGTGTTGTTTTCATTGTCTTTTCGTTTGTCCTACGTAGGCTTTCACACATGAACAGGTGATGAGATAGATTACTCCCTTGGTCTTGCATAAGATGATACCCCTAACAGGGATTTACTACAAAGCGAGGCTTACTGGATATCCTATCTAAAAACATTGACCACTAGTTGTCTGAATATTGACTTTGATCTTATAAATTGATATATTCTTTCTAGAGCTTATCAGCGTACACTCAATATGTTTCCCTTGTTGATGGTGCTTATTATGCATTATGGTTGAACCAATAGATTACATGTAACAAAATAATTTGATTAAATACATATGTGAAATGTAATGAAACAATAATGTATGTTGATGCTAATGTTATGTACACTATTTAATTATGTTTCCATATGATAACAATAGCCTAATATATTCAATATTCTATAAACTAATGTTTTTTTTAACAGTTTCACTCAATTCATTCTA
This sequence comes from Thymallus thymallus, assembly GCA_023634145.1. Taxonomy (NCBI): domain Eukaryota; kingdom Metazoa; phylum Chordata; class Actinopteri; order Salmoniformes; family Salmonidae; genus Thymallus; species Thymallus thymallus. The sequence continues at coordinate 8,181,906 of CM042404.1, forward strand.
ATTAACTTAATAATTATGACACTCCCCTCACTATAGTGTTATTGGTTGCACTAATTGTCTACATAACCTGGTTCCCAAAACTACACCCAATAAATTACTGTGAGTTTATACATAGAGTGTAAGACTCTCTTAATAATTTTTTATAGATTATGGTTAATTTACCGTTAGTCAGCACAATCAATTACAATAATTCAGGGAATTGTTTTCACCTAATAGTTAAAAAACAGAACAATGGACCTGGCTACAAAACAAAGCACTGAAATGGGTGAGACAGCACCATCAACTGGTATGAACTCAGTCACCATGAACACATATACAGTATGAGACATGGCAAAATGTGTAGAATTGCAGGAAATAAGCTTTAAACTGCCAACAAGAGGGGTGTGAACAGTTTGTGTCATGGAAAGTG